>PVHP010001101.1:0-104118 GCA_004024765.1 Zapus hudsonius
GCTCAGCTCAGAGTTGTTCCCATCTACAATACAGGCAGGTTCTGTTCACTCCCCAAAGTACATCAGACAACATAGTTCTTTCAGAAGACTATATGGAAAGTCTGTGGGAAAAGGTCTTGGAATTGAGTTTTCTTTGCCAGACACCAGACTCAAGGTGGCCCTGTACTTGTTTTATTTTGTTTGAGGAATGTTCAGACATCTCAAAAGGCATTTTAGCACCCAACAAATACTTTTTAATAACTAGTTAATGATTAATCCAATAGCAATATGATTAAAATGCAAACAAATATTCCCAAAAGCAAAGAGCCTCATTCCGAAACTTTTACTTTCTGAGGACCAAGGGCCTTAAAGCTATAGAAATCTGATAGCACAAATACACACACACACACACACACACACACACACACCACAAGAAAACATTAAAATGCTAATAATACATGATGTTGAAAAGAAAACACAAGTTCACATCACTTGCAAAAACCAGCCACCTGAATCCAAACAAATATGTATAAGAGGGATATTTAAATGAAATTTTACAAATGCCTTAGTTGGAAAGAATGTATTACATGAACTTTTGAATGAAAAGAATATGATAGTCATTCTACAAGCAGATGAAAATATCATGAATCAAAAGTGCTTCTTAAATGTCTATTTCTAAAGGGATGAAGTGCAGCTCAGTAATAGAGTGCTTGCATATAAGGCACACAGTTCAGTCCCTAAAATCATTCCAATACCAATAAACAAAAATGATATTTTTCTTCAACTTACATCTTCCTTCAAATTTACAATTAGTAATTTATTTCTTTCATTTTTAAAATTAATAACTTTATTATGTATATATATATATATATTGTATGAGCAATTCTTGTGAAGTTGCCCCCATTTCCCTCCTCTCTGTTCCCTACCCACTGGGGTCCCTCTTCGGTGCACATACTGGATCTGTCCATAGGGTAGGGGGTTATGAGCTGCACCAGAGACAGCCAGTTTTTTTCTTCCCCCTTTGTGCAGAACTGGAGATCTAACTCATAAAGAATACTTGCCTATAATGGACAAGGCAGGTCCCGGGTTCAATGCCTAGTAGAATACATATAAAATATAAGAATATGTAAATGTATGTGTATATTTTATTTATTTTTAACATTTTTATTGGCTTAAAATTATATATATATTAACACAACAATATGTTCAGTATCATATGTTCTTAGATAAAGCCATTGAATCCATGATGACATTCCCTCTATGCATTATTCTCCCCCCCCATGACTCTTACATTCTTTCTGCCCCCTCTTCCGCAAATTTCCCTTAGTCATAGAGGGTGAGTTTATATTTTGCATAGTTATTAGGTTTTTAAGAGTCTGTAAATTTGTATTTTGGACGATTTTGGTCATCTTGGTGCCTCTCTCTATCGTCCTTCCCCAGGTTATCTGCCTTGCTGTGGGAATAGCTCTTTTGCTCTTCCTTAGAGGTTGTGTTAGGGCTCTAAATGGTGAGATTGAGGTGAATGGTCTGCTTGGGTGTTCCCCCATCAAGTCATGTCCCTTTGGTGGAGTTAGGTTGTCCCCGGTTCTCGCTGCTTTCTGAAAAATACAAAGTCTCCAGTGGAGAATGAGATTATTATTTGTCAATTGAGACAAATATTGCTAGGTTAGTGTGTGTTTGGCGAGTGTAGCCTTTCTGAGGACCTATGGTTAGTGAGGACTTTCCCACTTAGATGGGGTTCTTAGTCCCCATTCAAGGTTGTCTTGGGTCCCCTTACCATTCAGGGGTTCCCTGCTTCTGAGTGGATCTCATAGCCAATTAGCCATCTGTTGATTACCCACCTAGGTTGGGTGCCACTATTGTACAGATGGGCACTTCTTGACTTGCTTGCCTGTGCCATATAGCAGTGTTCTGCACTCTCAGGCCATCAGTTGGTGTAACTTGAAGATGCCTCTGCTCTCTCAGAATATCCTTGGTCTGGTTCCCCTGGCAGCTCATGCAACACCTTCCGGCATTACTTAGGCTGCCCATTTGGGAACAGATTTCGTTTCTGGATTCACCAGGGTCTCTCAGTGTTGTGTGATATCAGTCTGTGGAATCTTCAGCAATAGGGTCTTCTCTTTTGCCTAAAGTGGGTATTCGAGGCCTGTGACAAAAGTTTGTCTTATTTTAGGGACCATATTGGTCACTCTGATCAACAGCTCATTGTGGGAGGTAACTGTGTCAGGGAGCCAAAGGTAGGTTTCCACCCCCTCCCTTAGGGGCCCTATTGACCTCCAGAACTTGTCCCCTTTGTCTTTCACCTGAATCTCTGGTCATATTTACTTACAGTTTTGTTTAACCTGATTAGGGGCCACAGATAAGGGAGAATATGTGGCGCTTTTCTCTCTGTTCTTGTGTGAGTTCACTAAGTATGATCTGTTCCAAATCCACCTTTTTTTTGAATTTTGTTATATAATTTTAACTAATTGCTGAGTAGAATTCCATGGTGTATATGTACCACACTTTTCATATCCATTCATCTAGAGACATTTAGGTTGATTCCAATTCCTAGCTATTATGAATTGAGGTTTTGCAGATGTCTCTGTGCTGAAACGAGGAGTCTTGAGGATTCATGCCCAGTAAAGGGATAGCTGGGTCAACTGGTAGTTCTATATCCATCCCGTCCAGAAGCCTTCACACTGCTTTCCATAGTGGTTGTACAAGTTTGCATTCCCACCAGAAGTGAAGGAGGGTTCCTTTTTCCCCACATCCTCGCCAACATCTATTTTTGGTAGATTTTTTAATGATTGTCAGTCTTACTGGATTGAGGTGGAATCTCGTTTTGATTTGCATTTCCCTGATGAATAGTGATGTTGAACATTTTCTTAAGTGAGAATAGGCCATTTGTATTTCTTCCTCTGAGAATTCCCTGTTGAGCTCAGAGGCCCATTTTGTGAGAGGGCTGTTTTTATATTTTATTATTTAATTTATAGAACAGATTTAAAGACCCTGCCCTAAGCTCAAGCAATTATAGCTACTTAATATTCGATAAAGATGCCAACAATGTCAACTAAAGTAAAGGTAACATCTTCAACAAATGGTGCTGGACAAATTGGATAAACACTTGTAAAAAGATGAAAATAGACCCAGTCCTCTCATCTTGCACCAAAATTATCTCCAAATGGATCAAAGACCTCAACACAAGACCTGAAACTGAAAAGTCTGAAAGAAAAAATAGGGCAAACTCTCTATGAAATAGGAGTAGGTAAAAACTTCCTGAACAAACCTCTGGTAAACCAGGAAGTACAGCAATCACTCAACCAATGGGATCTCATCAAGCTAAAAAGCTTCTGTACAGACAAACTTACAATATTCAAAGCCAATATCACCATCAGGTTGGGAGTTAATCTTTTCCAGCTGTAACACAGATAGAGGTCTAATGTCTAGAACTTATGTGTATATTTTTAAAATAACATGTACTTAGATTTGTTTGTGACACTTCTGGTAAATTCCAAAATTTTGGATTGTTGATGAAAAGATAACACATACCTACTTTTGGTAGATTCTTTCTCATTTCAGTGACTACAGCATTCACCAGTTTCCATCTCTACTTGCTAAGCAGGAAAGTTCATTATAAAAGCTCCTCTTTCCATTGTTGTCCAAGAACATTGCTTCTTTACATTCTTTAAGTTTGTTTCTCAATATAATGACTTTATGCCTATATATATCATGAGTGAGGTCACACGTATTACCTTCTGTTCAGGTTAGTTTAAAATATGTTAATGGCAAGTTGTCTATTATTTAATTCATTGTGAGGATTTCTGTAGAATTTTTCTCTCATTTGTTGAAGTCCTATTATTAAAGTCTTTTACTGGGCTACAGTGATATATATTCTTTTACTTTATTTTTTTTTATTATTTTGGCAATTTTTGCTATTCAATTTTATGATTATTGCTTAGTTTTACACAGTCAAATATAACAACTTTTTTTAATGATTACCCTCTTTCAAATAGCAGATCAAATCTTATGTACTGCTGCAGTTACCTTCTTATGACTATGATAAAACACCTGACCAAATCAGCTGATGAAAGGGCTTATTTGACTTATAGCCTTGAGAGGAAGCTCTATCAGGACAGAGAAAGGATGGTAGAGAAGAAGCTGGGCATCATGTCTTGCCACAGCAGGTGAAAACAGTAGCAGGAGAGTGAGCCAAACATTAGCAAGCGGGAGCTGACTGTAATATTCCCTAACCCCATGTCTCTTCCAGCAAGGCTCCACATCCCATAGAACTACCTGCTGGGGACCAAGAACTCAGACATTATTGGGAAGGTCGAGGCCCCCTGGCCCCCTGAGAGTAGCCCAAGTCTCACTGGCCAGCAGGAGAAAGGGCTCCATTAGGGAGAGGTTAGGAGTACAGTCGGACAGACACACAGGGGCTGGAAAAAATGTCGGGCAAATCTCATTTTACTCCAGCACCCAAAACCCTTTTATAACCAAGGCTGCTTTGTTCAGCCAATTTCTCTCAAGCAATAAGATTCAAACCTTTTGGCGGGAGCCATTCAGCAGAGTACAGCAAAGCAAAGTATCAAAAAACAAGATCAAGGCTTATCAGCTTCTACTTCTGCCTCCTGGGATTAAAGGCATGTGCCACCATGCCAGTGCTGGGATTAAAGACACGTGTCACTACACCTGGCTTTATTCCATATTCTAAAACTTACCTTAATGTTACTCAGTTAGGCTGGGGTCCAACAAGACATTTGATTCAATCACCAAAGTTACTTTATCGTTAGTCATACTCTCAGAATTCTGTCTTTCCTTTTGTGAATTAGCATCAGACAGACATTGGCAAAGCAGGGTTCATGCAAAATGTTGTATGCCTAAAATCTGCCACTCACTTTTCCTTGTTCCTTTGCATTGTCGAGTGAGCTTTTTGACTGACATTTCAGCTGTAGTGTGTGGTGCAAGATTAGCCTCAGGATATATATGTGAAAATAAGAAAAAAATCACTTGGGGCATTCTGTTCTCTGAATGGTGAATTTCTTCAGAGTTCCTTCTACTTTATGGTCACTCTCCAATGTTTCCTAGTATTTGACTTTTTTCTCTAATGTTAAAGGCTACTATTTTTGAGAATGTAATTCATGTATTTTGACATTTCTCCCTAGGAGTGAAACACAGGAATGTGAACTTTGATTCATAATTAGAAAGACTTTCCTCTGCCTAGATGAAAGACCTATGCCAAGTTTGTAGAATCATTAATTCTAACACAAACTCAGATTTTGCTTTGTTTTCTCAAGTGTTTTCTCTATAATTTTTCAGTAACCTTTACTAAGCAAGCAATTTTATTGCATTAAGGAAAAAAATCTAATCAGTATTTTTGTGTCTGGTTGCTACAGGCAAATCTGGTTTTAAAAGTCTCTCATATAATTATTCCCCCCAAAACAATCAGTGTCTGACAACACTATAAGACATATCATAATCAGCAATATTGAGTAACAAAGATTTGTCTGTACTTAAAATTCACACAGAATATTATTAGATCAATTGTAACCCATGCCCAGGACAGGATACGTACATCAAGAAGAAGCAAAAATATTCAATTTTTGCACTGTTAATATATTTCTACAAATGATTTTGAATCAAGAAACAAAGGCCCAGATGTTAAGGAAAAGCCTGGGCTCTAGTCATGTGTTTTTCATTAGACATGCTCTTCTTCACTGAAGAGTCAGTGCTTGAAGGACTATGGTGGAACTGGAGTCTGTTTGAATGGATACGAGCCTCTATGCCTAATGGTCTCTGAAAGCTAGGAATAGTGAACAGTTCATTAGCATATCAGAAACCTTCCAACGTGTCTCAGAGAGGCTTCTTTTATCCGTGTTTTCTCTGGAAACAACTGGTAAAGATTGTGTCCTGGGATCTCATTTTCATGTGAAGGTTATTGAAGTATCAGACAATTTCAGTTGAGTGGAACGTTGCTGAATAATACGCAGAGGGTACTGCTAGTCCCATAGTCCTGTAAGTTCTAGAAGCTCTAGGAATGATGGTAAAGAAACATTTTTGGTCTAGTTTGTCGATAGTGAGGAAAAAAAAATTCTGAAAGAAAACCTAACTTTTATGTCCAGATGGAATTTCTTATATTCAAGAAACTTTTAGGTTCCTAAAACAAAGCTTTCTCAGCTAAGCCCATGTAATATGAATGAAAATATATTCAAGACCACTTAGGATAGTATGTGTCTATGTTTATTCTAAAACTGGGGTATATTTCAGAATGTTTACATGTCATATATTTGTCAATAACAATAAGTTAATAAAAAAAAGTAGTTTTCTTAGTCAGGTAGGTTTTTCTGAGAAATCAGAAGATTCTTCACAATGTTATAGTTCTTTCTTCTGGGAGATTTTCCACTTTTTTTATTGTCTAGCAACTGAAATCTCTCAACTACATATTATTAAGATATACAAATTACCAAATACAACATTAAAAAGTAAAAAAAAAACTAATACATATGGTCAAATCACATAAGTAAAAAAAGGTAAATATTTGGGGTTGAATAGCTTTCAACAAATTGGCTTAATATTCAGCCATGAAAACTTAGCAAAAAAATAAAATCTGCATTTTTTCTTGCTAGAAGTAGTACCAGGCAGATAATCAGGGCCATCGCTGAAACTATAGAATTACAAGGAGAAGAGGACCAAAATAAAGAGGAAGACATGCAAGAGCAGCAGACTATACTGTGTATAAACTCTGGTCAAGGCTCCAGGAGATGTGGAGTTCATAGGTGCAGCTGGGCCCAAGCATCAAAGGCTGGGCTGGAAGGATGATGTTATTTCCAGCTGCCCTCAGCACCTGGGGATGCTGACTTTGCAGTTTGAGTTTGGCTACAGTAACATTCCAAAACAAAAGGCTAAACTCGAAGTTAATTAGAAAATTGGTAAGAAATATATAAACAACATAAATTGTTGGACAAAAGCCCCTCTGTTTAGTGAAAGACAATACTTTCAGATTCAAGCATTTCTTCAACCTGAAATAGCAAAATAATATGTTATGTAGTTACCTTTACATTGCTGGTACAAAACACCTGAGTAAAAGCTGCTGATAGAAGTAAAGATTATATTTTAGATTACTCTCTTGACGGGAGGCTTCATGATGGCAGGGGACAGCATGGCATGAGCAGAGGCTGGACATCACCTCTGCCACGGCAGGTGGACAACAGCAGCAGGAAAGTGAGCTGAACTCTGTCAAGTGGAAGTTAGCTATAACACCCATAAGCCTTCCATCACAAACACACCTCCTCCAGCAAGGCTCCACCTCCCAAATTGCCAGGAGCTGTGGACCAAGCATTGAGAACCCATGAGTTTAAGGGGGACATGTGATTGAAACCACCACACATACACCTAGGCTCATTATGTTCAAACTACTGTTGACACTCAAACTTGAAAGGAGTCTTCAAAGTAGAGATTATAAGAAAATAAACCTAATGTTCAGGGATGAATGGTATAAATATCTGCCGACATCCATTACAATGAGTGAGGAGCTGTTTAGACTCTTAATGAAAATTGACTTGGTTGTCATCTCATTGTTCCAATCCCAAACATCATCTATCATCCCACTGAGCCAGAATTGCAGAAATATCACGTGGAGGTCCTTATCTGTTGAACCATTCAAGGGACTGGATGTATGCACAAGCTTTAGAGCTCCTACAGCAAAGATAAATTTGTGGAAGCCATGTGGATGTCACCTGTGGTGCTCCTATTTCAAAGGTAACTGAAGCAGAGGACCCAGAAATAAACAAGATGTCCTTGGAGAGGAGTGGCTATGGTCATGTTCATCAAAATACTCTCTACGTTCCATCCCAAATGAGAAGTCAAGTCATTGGGAAAGAAAAACATCCTAAGATCAGAATATGAATTAGAAAGTGTAATGACAAAGTCAAAAGTGACAACTACCTCCTTGATATAGTATTGTTTGTAGATTCATAATTCTTCACAAACAAATGAACCATAAAAAGTGTAATGCTTACACTTTGCAATTGGTTTGACTAAGGTCTGCACAGAGCTATACTCTAACTATGTGAATTTTTTATCTTCATCAGCTTCTTTATGTTTCACTTTGACCACAATTAACACTTCATAAATGGCCAGTGAAAAAAGATAGAAAGGGAAAAGAAATAAAAACGTAAAAATTATGCCTGATTTTATGGTTTGTGTATAATTTATAAAAATAATTTCTACACATTAAGTGAAATTACTATAGTTCTCTTTCCATCATTTGTTAAAAAATAATATTTTACAAAATAAGTTGGTTTAATCTTTAAGACACTCCATCTGAAATCTATTCTTAAAGAAATGTAATAAGTTCATGTGGAGCTTATTAACTGCAAGAACTTATGTGAAAGGTGTGCCACCACATTTTTAATGAAAAATTGTTTATTATCTCATTAATCAGAAGAAATATTTTAAGTATCAGTTTTTAAAATAAAACTATTTATTGGTTTTGGTAAAAGTCTCATTGTAAATTGTTGCAATAAATTTTAGATCAAACAGTTGCTTGCTTAATAGCTATTTTAAATGTTTCTCAATGCTGTATTTGACCTTTGGAGAGAACATTATTGCTATGCTTTATTTCAAGATTTCCATTTTCATTTCTTTTCAAAGGACAAAGCTGTTAATAATGAAAGAAAGAAAGAATCATGAATGAGAAACTGCACTCTGCTGAAATGGGATCCTGCTCACATTTAGAAGTTTTTATTTGAGTAAAAGTATATTTATAGTATAAAAACAGAATTAAATAATTTATGTATATATAAATATTATATGAGGCAAAAATCTAAAACTGCTGATATTTTATCTCTGTTGCTTCATAACAAATATTTGACATAGTTCAGAATGTTATGTGTAAATTATTTTCCATAAAGAAGTTAAATTGTTTAGTAACCATTTTGTAACTAAATAGTAGAGACAAAAGAAATTATCATAAGACTTTTTTCTTCACTGATTTTTTTAATCCTTGGGAAATATTCATGGTTTAATGCATTGATAATACTACATAAATATCCTTTTATATATTCTCTTTTTTGACCCAAGAAATAAATGTTTTAGGTGGAAATCCTGAGCTAATAACAAACTTTGGTAACTGTAGGGAAGTTTAACATACCTAGCAAACCATGTTCTTGCTTTTTCTAACAAAGGACATACACTTAATATTACTAAATAAATAGCCAAGGATATATGCTTTCTCGTGCCTCCCAAAGATGTGTATTCTTTTGTTAATTCATTTTCAATTTATTGATTTGCAAAGGGGTGAGAGTGAATGAGATGGGGGAGATTGCATATATCAGTCCGCGTGCCAGCACAAATGAACTCCAGACATATGCACTACTTTATGCATCAGGCTTAAGTGGGTACTGAACAACTGAACTTGGGCTGATGGACTTTGCAAATAAGCACCTTTAAACACTGAGCAATCTCTCTGACTCCTTCTACTTTAAATTATAAACTAAGATACAATATTTATGCCATCTAAACTTGAACTTATACAATAATGTATTTTCTGTGCTTAAATTTTTTTAGATAAATGCGTTTTCCTTATTTTCTCTTCATTCAAATAGAAGCTGCATTTCCCCCTCCCTCGCCCCATTTCCCCATCTCTGTTAAGCAAAAAGCAGAAGGGATATAGCTGTGACTTAACCTTAGTTTGAGCATAGGTTGGAGGCTTGAGAGAAGGAAAATTTTGGTGAGTTAGGAAAAAATGAGTCCCTGATGAGTAGTTTGGGATTAGACACTAAACAGTAATTATGGGGACCACCCATCTCTTCACATTGTTCAAAACAAAAGACTAGCAACCAGTCCTTCCTTCTTACACTCTGGCAGCAGAAAGGTCTTGAGCATTGCTTTTATGTGACTTCAAAACAATGAGATGGACAAGAAACGCCTTCAATAACACATTGAGAGATGACTATAGACTGTTAACTCATGCCCAATAGTTACCTAATGGCTTTGAGATGGGGGGAATGGTTGACTTCTTCATAATGTATGATTCAAGTGTACGGGGTTTCTAGACCTTGTGAGTGAGGCAGTTTGGGGGATGGGGGATTTCCCATTTACAGATGGGAAAATGTCCTCAAGCCAGTAAGGCGGGAATCTGGTTATCGTGGTTCTCTTTCCCTAAGGGAGTCCTCACAACCTCCTTGCTAGAAGTCAGAAATGAAAAAAGGGGAAATACACATTTTCCTTATTGCTTTTTTTTTCCCTTCAAGAGAAAAGCAACCCCTTTCATGAAGGTTTCCTGGAAACCTGGTGGTGTCTAGACACCTGATGTGGAAACAAAGCTGACCATCTCAGCCCCCATCCAGGAAATTCACATAAAAGAACCCAATCTGTGTCTCTAGGTGGGTTTTCCTATTTCAAGGAACTCCATCTGGCCTCCTAGCAGGATCACTGTTTTTATCTCTGAAGTTGTATCTCTATAAAGAACTATAATAAAATATCCCTCAACTTCACCCTGTATGATCTGTGAATTTCATTCACAGAAATATATAAAACAAGATCCGGGAGGCCAGTGTCACAGTGGAAATTTGGTGTGGCCACGAGTGTCCAGCCCACTCCTGAGTTACAATCCAACTAAGAGCTGAGAAAAGTTCCATTTCTCTGTCTTCCAAAATTCCTGTAAAATAATAATGGCTCAGTGCACTATGCCTCAAAAAAGAAAAGAAAAGATAAAAGAAGAAAGAAAGAGGGGGGAAAAACAAAGACAGGAAAAAGAAAATATGAGTTTAAAAAGATGCAATAAATCGTCTTTTTGCATCTGGCTTAACAGACACAGAAACACAAAGGTAGCATAAACCTTTGATTCTGGTCAAGTGTCATATTTTTTTAGTTTAGATGATCAGCCAGTCACAGTGATACTTTATATCAGTGAAAAGCAATGAAAGTTCTGGCCACTTGGGACTACAGCTCCTTATGCTTTTTTAAAAAAAAAAAAATCTATCTTTCTGTACATAGGTTATAGTCTTTTTTCCCCCTCTACCCAGCCCCAGTTTTCCTGAGAGCCCTCCTCAGTAGGGTTATTGGTGTTCACTGTGGGGTCGTCAGGGCTTCAGTCAGTCTCTGAGGTATATTATGCTACCAGTCCTGTGGCTCTTACCATCTTCCTGCTCCTTCCGGAACAATCCCTGAGCCTTGGCAGGTGTGCTGGCAGTGTGTTTTATTGTTAAATTTGCTCTAGTCTACATATTTCTGCTACAATGTCTTTCAGTTCACCACAGAGTTTGTTATTATTTCCTTAGGAATTAAGCTTTCATAATTATATATAGATAAATAATTTGAAAATTATTTATTCCCTGGGAAAATGATGTATCACATTTTACTTGAGTTTGCCTTCCTTTTGCATGAATAGAATTGATGTAAATATATCTCTATTCTTTCTATGACCTTCCCCAAAGAATTTTAGGTCACCAACAAGAGGAAATATTCTATTAATTTTCACATGTAACTGTTAAAAATACTTTTATCAACTGTTAGCAACTTACAGGCTTGCAGATTTTGACCAATGGAAACTTGCCTTCTGTTCTATGCCCAAACTCATACAATATATGAGATTAATGTATGCATATATATATATATATATACACATAATGTAAATTCTCCACTTTAAGTTAAAGAAGGGGAAGAGGGAAAAGTGAAAGCCAGACCTGTTGAAAACTTACATAGTTGCCAATAATGCAGATAAAAGCCTTATGCCTCCTAAGGTAATGGAACTTTGTGAAGTTTTCATTGCGCATCCATGAGCATATTAAAATTTGATCCCTATGTTCAACAATGAGATTTTTCAAGTTGTTTTATATTAACTGTTGGAAAAAGAGAAAGTAGTAACTTCAAGTATCTGCATTCAGTTTACTTTGGTAAATCTGGAGAGAAATGGTAGATGGTGTACTTAAAAGTACTACAGTGTGCGAGACACTATCGAATTACAATTACATTAGGCGGAATGCTCATGGTAATATTTGAAAAATGCAAAAACATTAGCATAAAAATAATAGAGAAATTAATGTAAAAATAATTTTGTTTATGTCAGATTAACTTTTACTTTAATGGGTATCTTATAAATGCAATTTCATTGTTTCTTGATTGTGTTACTGTTTGCATCTGGCTTAACAGACACAGATACATGAATGCTTTGTGAAATATTGTATTAAGGCATCAAAAAATCAAGCTAGTTCATTAAGGTTAGCAATATCATTACTTTAAATTGCCATGTAGTTTGAAAAGATTAATAACAAAATTAATCTTTTGGAACAAAAGGAATAATAAATAAACATACAATTAAGAAAACTAACAGCAATAAAACTATATAGTAATTTCTGATTAAAAGATGATAAACAGTAAAGCATTCTTGCACCATGTAGTGACTAGATGAAGCCTTGCTTATTTAGAGGTGCCAGATTTCAATGTAGCTAGTAGACCTTACAATGATCATGTTGTGATGTGAAAAATGACAGTACTGTGAGTTGACCTGACTTCCAAAATAAATAGACTTGAGTGTTCTTCTCTGCAAATAACGAACAATGCATAGACCCCAAGGTTAGACGGACAGAATACCACATGTCAGAAAACATTACATATTGAGGGCATGTGAGACCCTGAGACACTTATATGAAATTTAATAACAGTCAAATATATTTCAAACAAGAAACAGGGGCTGGGAGATATTGCAGTGGTTAGCAAACTTCCCACACCAACATGAGAGCTGGAGGTCTCAGACCACCTGATTTTGATTTTTCAGCATCCATCCACCTAAACAGGTAGGTGAGGGCACCTATACCTGGAACCAGGACACTCCTTTTGGCACAGGAAGTGTTTTCAGCCTGAGTCCTCTCTCCAGCCCATGAGCAAAGCTGTGTAGGTGCATGTGTGTTCACATGCACGAGCGTACACACACACACACACACACACACACACACACACACACACACACAACACCAGTCTACACCCAAGCATTCTTTCCTTGTGGAGGAATCTCTTTGAAACCCAGTAACTGAATAGATTCCATTGCTATGTGTTAGAAGAGTTGGGAAGGAATGTGAGGACTGTGTCTGTGGCTTTGCTCTATTGTCACATGCTGGGAGAATTTCAAATCTGTTTCAGAAAGGCTACTTGTATAAACTCATAACCTAAGTAAGAAAACCAACCTAACTTTACCCATCATGACTTCTCCAAGTGAATAAGCTGCTCTGTTTCCTAGTCACCACCATCTTTTATAGGAATAAACATATAAAACCTATCCAGTACAGGGCAGGCAGTACTTTCAGATGCGTTGTCTTGGGTACTCAGCACTACTTTATATAAACCTCCTCTCCTTCAGTTTTTGATGAATTCTTCAGAGATTTTTATTACAAATTGCTGGTTGTGTTCATGGACGAAGCATTTGTCTGTGTCTTTCTTATATAAAAAATATTATGATAGTTGACACTATAATAACAAAGTATGGTGAGTGAATTAAAAATTTCCTTTAGAGAACTACATTGGAAAAAAGAGCCTACGTATTGATCAAACACATATTAGCTGAACACATATTATCGAATTAACCACATATTATTAAATTTGTGCAAATTACTTGAGTTTAAAATACAGATATAAAATAATGACTATGGAGAATTTTGAAGATTGTATTCATGGAGTAATAATAAATAAAATTCTTATGATTGGGTGTGTGTGTAGCAACACTGATTCATAATCAATGCTTAATAAAGTCTTCACTATGCCTGGTTTTTGAGACACCAGTTTAATTTGCTGTGAGTAACTTATGAGAAGTATACTCTCAGATACATCGTGTCTGAATGAAGATCTTACAAATGGCTAGAAGGTGAGCAAATGCAGCCTTCAGGTGATCACTACACACATCCTTGCCAGTCAGGGTCACAGGGCCAGGACTTCTGAATTGTTAGTAGAGCTGCAGTAAGGACCCATCACTAGGTCAAGAAAGTCCGAGTTTATTGGCTGAATATGTGGGATTGTGTATCAATATTAAACTTGTCTTGCATTTTCCAAATTCTGCTTTCTTAGTGCCTTAATTAAAGCATCATAACATCATAAGCTATCTAACATATCCATGGAATGTGACATGAAGATCATCCCATTCTTGCCAGGGAGTTAAATTTTCTGCATTCTAAGAGATACAGAATATGTTTTGACAATTGAGGAAAAATATGTATTAAATTCTACAAATACTATTTAAGCTTATTCAGAAATTTACTTTCATTCTTCAAGGCAGATACTCTAATTTACTCTCTTGATTTTCATAAATTGCATTAAAATTAATTTGGGTTCCATTTGGTTTTATTTCAAATACATTTCAACTTAATCTGAAATTACAGGAAATTCTAAAACTTTAAACTATCAGTTACTTACCTTAATTCAACCATAAAAACTATCCCAACGTTTTAGGATTACAGTGAAATTATTTAAATAAATGTTGAATCAGAACACAGTACAGGGAAAGTAAGAAAAAATAATTTAAATTAATAAAAGATATTATAAAAGTTTAATTTCATTTGAGAAGTAACAGAAATTGTATCCTTATATAAATGGGACAATATTAGATTGTATTAAAAACCATTCAAGAATCCTCAACTCAGGAGAGGAGGAGGATCTCAGAGAATCCCTAACCTCAGGAGAAGAGGAGGAGGAGCTGGTAGAATCTCTTACCTCAGGACATGAGGAGAAGGAACAGGGAGAATCCCTCCCTTCCAGATATGAGGAGGAGGAGCTGAGAAGATCCCACACATCAGGACAGGGGGAAGAACTGGTAGAATCCCTCACCTCAGGACAGCAGGAGGAGGAGCTGGGAGATTCTCTCACTGAAGGACAGGAGTAGTAATAGCTGGGAGAATCCCTCACCTCAGATCAGGAGGAGTAGGAGCTAGGAGAATTCCTCACCTCAGGACATGATGAGGAGGAGCTGGGAGAATCCCTCACCTCTGGACAGGAGGAAGAGGAGCTGGGAGAATCCCTCACTGCAGGACAGAAGGAGGAGCTAGGAGAATCCTTCACCTCAGGACTGAAGTAGGATCTGGGAGAATCCCTCACCTCAGGGCAGGAGGAGGAGCTGAGAGCATCACCTCCTCAAGCATTCACCCTGGAAGGCAGAGTTCCTCAGGCATGAGTGTGTATCTTCAGCTTTCCTAACACTCTTCCCTAGTGGACTTTAGGAGCATTATCCCGGACATTTTTTAATTGAAGATGTCACCTAGAACTTGTCCTCATGCCTCACATTTTCTCCTGGGTGAAAAAAACAGAAAAAGTAACTCTGCCTGTTTTGTGCAGCTGGATGTGAGAATGGGTTGTGTATCCTTTTCATTTTAGCTACCAGTTGTGCCCACATTCAGTCTCCGAGTCAAGTCCTCTCCTTTCCCACATCTCACTGTCCAGTCCTCCCTCTGGGAATCCACTTACCCTGCTTCAGGCCGCTTCTTATGCAGAGCCCAAAGAAATCTCCCAAGTCTTCTCTGCTACCCCACACATTTCTCGTTCTTCCCTTGCTTAGATATATCCAGACTTCCACTCCCACGGCTCTTTAAAATTTGGTTTTACTGCAGATCACACATTCTGTGAATTGGAAGCAAGCGTTGAGGCTCTGACCAATCCTGGAAAGTGTCACCATCCATGCAGCCTTTCGACTTGTTTGCTGAGAAACCTGAGATGGAATCACTTTCCTTCAGAACAACAGCGCAATTCGAATCTTCCACATACCTTCCATGTGTGTTCACATAATCTTCATTCATTTTTTTATATAATGGACAGATAATAATGACAGCTAGGGAGGGGATTAAGGTAGGGTCCAGGGAGCCGCCCGTACTCACACCATCATGGAAGGAAAATGAAGGTCAAGTTTGATTCAGCTGGAAGGTAACAAATCCACAGCTTTATCACACTGGAGGCACATTTTGTCATAATGAGAAACTACTGAGACAGAACCACTTTTATCTGGGTCAGAGTGACAGGCTCAAGTGTAAGAGAGAGCTTGAGGAATCTGTAGTGTGTAGTCTGAAGCATCGGGATGAAGAGTACAACCTATACTGATTTTCACTGAACCTCCGCACTGCCCTAGTCCTCACCTGAAGGGCTGTAATTCCTCCACTGTCTTATAATAGCAGGATGGATTTGATTTCCAAACCTCCCAAAGGCAAGGGAACCACATTTGATGTTCACTCCATTTATAATAAGATGCAGACTGCAGAGGAAACAGACGCCTCTGATGTCATGTCCCAATTGCCTTCAACTTTCGCAGACACTGGCAGTCTGGAAACTCACTCAAAGGGATAAGAGATAACTTGTGCAATTTTCGAATCCTGTTTTCAGGCTAAAAAAAAAAGCAAATAAAAAGAAGAAAAGAAAGAAAAATCAAGGGCAGCAGAGCTAATGCTCTCTTTGAGTCATAATAGTGTAATTCCAGAGAAATAAACGAGATGCTAAACCAGTGTCAGTCTTTAATGGAAAATTAATCATCAAAGGGAAAAAATATCTCCAATGCTAGGAGTTCAGCAATTAGTATCTAGTGACTGGTTTAACAATGACAGGGAGGGTGGGCGTGGTGTGATGGTGAACAGCTGTGGGAGGGAGGTAAGAGAGAAGAGTTTTACATAGAGATGAATGTCTGAAATAATCCACTCAACTTTAGCACCCAGACAGCTCACACACTTTAAGTACAAGCACTTTACAAAGGCTTTTCTGGTCACTGTTTTCAACCTCATATTAAAAAAAAAAAAGAACTTTATTTTCTAGTTCCAGCTGTATTTTCCAAAAGGAAGTCTATAGTACTGACAGGAACATTCACCATTTCCCCAGTGATATCACTGAACATTATTACAAAGTTAAAGGATTTTTTTTTTCTTTTTCATTGTGCAAGATAAGTGTTAGAAGACCTTTTCAAAAAGATAAGGAATTTTTATAGTCCATCTTGAAAGCCAGAGATGCCTGGGTAATGCAGCAATTGCAAGGCCTTTTAGATGTGTTCGAGGTCCCAAGATAGATTAACACAGTTACTGTTGAAAGCGACTTAAGTCCTCTGAAATCTTCCCATCTTCCAGGATCCGCATAATATAATTTTATCCTCACCTCTGTAGCACAAATATTTTAGCAAGAAAAAAAATTCAGAACCAGAGGCAAGGAAATTTGAAACACAAAAATATTTTCCACTAGGCCAAATAGAGTAACTATTTTTAAAATAATCTCTCTGTGCAAGTAATGGACCAAGCACACATGTGTGCACGCGCGCACACACACACACACACACACACACACACACACACACACACACACACAGGGGATACAAGAATAAACAAACTTTTCTAGTTCCTATCCACAAAGTGAGTTTAGAAGCCTTAGTGCAAAATCGTTGCTGACCTGCAGCCTTTTAGTCCATAAACTTTGGATATCCTAGACGGTCCATCAGGGTCCAACAGATGCTTTCAATGAGTTTAATTTCATCTCTAGGCAAGTTTTGTTTCCAAACACTGATATGAGTGGGTGAGATTTCCCCTTCATAAGGAAGATAGAAAAGGTTCGTGGATGTAGCAAACAATATTTGGTTTAAACTAGCAGGAGACAACGGGATTCCAAGGAAAGCAAAAATCCTTTCAGTAGTCTCCTGAGGAAAGTGAACAATATCTTCAAACTTCACCAGAAGGTAGCTGCTGGGCAGCAGGTCTGTGTTTATCCGCAGGGCTGCTGCGGTGTTAGCTAGCCACAGATGAGACAGTAAGGTGACAGGGCTGGACGTGGAAGTGGCCAGTTCTTTCCTCAGTGATTCATACTCAAAGGCGTAGCCTGAATTTATGTCACACTTGCCCTTCCCTTCATTGACTTTAAACATTTTTGCTAAGTGCTCTGGTACATTCTTCAAGGTATAAAGACTCGGTTTGCTAGCATACACCATTGAGTAAATCCACGCTCGAGGGTCTCTTACTATGTACAATGCCCTCATGGAAGTTCCTAAGACCTCCTGAAAGAAATGAAGCTTTAAAGTCCAACTCCCACTACTCAGGCTGAGCACAGGACGGGCACTGGGGTAGTAGACCAGGTGCCTCCTCAGAGCCCTGATATATTCCGCGTCTCTGTCAAAGACTCCTTTCATTCGACTTCTTTGCTCTGGCAAAGACTCTCTTCTTTTCAATTTTCGTTTTTTGTCCTTATTTGCTGCGAAATATTGGGCCAGTTTACCTCTATTGGGTTCATGCAGATGGATGTTTTGCAAATGGAGTTTTGTGTCCTGGACTAAAGATAGCAGCCAGCCTCTAAGTAAACGAAAATGCCCACTGTGGATATCTGATGCCTTCCACTCACAGGCATCAACGAATGAGTCAATTTCAAATTCCGTTTCAGGGATATCGATGTATGCGGTAGGAACTCTGATGTAGAGAAAATCACTACTGTTGAAAAAAAGCTGTTTGAGAATTTCAGCTCCTGACCCAGGAAGTGAGGTGATGACAACGTCAGGAAGATCCACTTGCTGCCCTTCTGGAGTGATGGCCTTCTCGCTGCTGGCCTTGACCTCTGTCCGTGCCCATTTTGCACAGATGGGCTGAGTACAAGTGCTCCACACATCCAGAAGTTCAACAAACCACAAGGCAACAACGAGAATGAGTATCCAACGCATTAGTTTTCTAAAAGAAAGGTAAAACCGCCACTGGAAAGTTAAAATAACTAAGCTGATGCACAGAATTAATCCAACTGCTATATTAAATTTAAACCCGAAAGAAAAAATCACTCGATTGTGTCTTGTGGTTTTTACGATGGCTTGAGTGCCCAAACCGAATCGGGTTATCTGTCCTTCATCAGCCACATTGGCAAAGCCACCAAATCCCAGGTAACTGAATCTACTCTTCAAGTTGTGATAGTCAGTGACAATGGAAACAACCTGTTCAGTGTTGTTGACATTCACGGAAATCTGAAGTCCAGAATGGGAACTGTCAATAAATCTACAGCTGGACACATTGACATATGGCCCATAAAAGACATAGGCGATTCGAGTGATGGGGGAATCCATCTGAAATGTGACATTCACAAACTGAGTCCATCTTTTCTTAAATTCAGCAGCCTGCTCGGCTTCCTGTATACTAGCCACAGGGCTGTTGCCGTGATGATCAAACCAAAACATTTTATAGTGTGCGTCCCACACATCCATCATGGCACCGTTATACCTATTCATAAACCTGTATGGGATGTATTTAAAGTCGATATCCAAGTTATGGAAGAAGGCACTGACAGCATTGATTGGGGAAGCTTCTTCCCTTTCGATGTGGTCCACCACAAGCAGGGTTTGAGAATTCAAGAGAAGTAAAGCACGGTACACACTTTTCAGCCTCATGGCCGAAGAGTAAGCAGACACAGCTTCCCCACTCACAAACAGCATTTCTCCGTGCTGAGAGGCAGTAATGATTTCCCCAGCCGCATCGCCAACCTCGTCTCCAGTCCATTTGAGCCACTGTGCACATTCTCCCAGTTGACCTTCCCAGGGCTTGTTGCACTGGCTTGAAGGAGATGGGGCGAACACCAATACGTTGTTAAGATGGCTTAACTTTGGTCCATAAAGAGCTTCAGAGACAAACACTTGCCCATTGGGGGCAAAAGTAAATGAATTTTGATCTGGATGTTCATGTCCTGGGTTAAAGCTCCTCCATCCATCGATCCAGGAATAGGGTTGGAAGTGAACTATGTCATATACAGCTCTCCCTCCTAGTTTCCCGGATTTAAATGACACAAAAGTGTTTGTCTGTGTGTTTGGCAGCCCGGCCCCATAAGTCACAACACCCCAGTTAGGAAATGTGTGCAGTTTTACAGTTCCGTACTCAGCAGGAGGCTGTGGGGTCAGCTGGGGATCATACCAGATGTACTCAGTGTGAAGAGTACTCCACCGCTGGGCAGTGGAAGCAACCATCGGTCCATCCTTAGGTCGATGCTTTCTGATTTGTTGAGCTAACCAGTTTCCAGCTCCATTCTTTAAGATGAACTTATCCAAGAAAACGAGCTGGCTCTCTGGACCATAAAACCAATTATAATTTGAATCTGCTATACCCACAGTTCTTTGGAAGCCTGGCAAAAGGGTGGCATAATAAAACCAAAAGTGCATTTTTAGCCAGTTATTATCCAGGTTGTTGATGCGAAAGTGACGCTGAGCCAAGAACACGTACTGCGTGACTGATTTGGCAGTATAGCTGCCATAGGCCACACCTTCATCCAGTGAGCCATCAACAATATGATTCAACAGGAACATCATTTTTTCCATCACATCCACGACAAC
The DNA here is from genome assembly GCA_004024765.1 of Zapus hudsonius. Lineage (NCBI taxonomy): Eukaryota > Metazoa > Chordata > Mammalia > Rodentia > Dipodidae > Zapus > Zapus hudsonius. The sequence continues at coordinate 20,252 of PVHP010001101.1, forward strand.
CTGTTTCCATATGTTGGCTTTGGACTCCTTCTCCACGCCGGTAACCAAGGCCCCTATGAGTAAAGCCATCATGTTCGTAGCTTGATGGTTATGGAGAAGTTGTCTGCCCCAGGAACGGATCTTGGAATATTCATACATTTCCTCAGTAATAACCCATATTTTTTCCAGGTATTTTTCTTTTCGATGATCATCGAACAGGTTATATAAGAAGTCAAAGGCAGTGGCAAACCCTGTTAAGGAATGACCAATCGGGACCTCATCTCCTGGCGCATTCTCAACTAACCAGTCTTTGTAGGCAACCATCCTGTCCATATATTCCAAGACAAACTCAAAGGCAACTTTGTCTTCTGGGCATAATAAGCAATAGAGTGCTAAAGGAGGCAGGTTGTTACCATAAATCTCATTCCACTTGGCAGCGAAATCAGCATGCTTGGGTGGAGGTAGGTAGTATGTGGGGTTAGACAGCATGACCGTCACTGCACTTCGGATGGCTCTAAAAAGATGGGAATGGCTTGTGCGAGACTTCAGTCTCATTGCTTGTATTTCAACTGCATCAAAATATAAACGTGGATGAAGCATCTTTTTCCGCTCTGGGTTGTGTCTGAAACCTTGCACTTTCTGTGTCTTAAACTGATCGAGATCATCTGTGAAGACTGCCCATTCGGAGTAATTACTCACAGATTGTTCACAGGTAGAGAAACCAAACATCACCAATGACAAAAATAGGAAATGTCCTGTAAACATTAACGCCATGATCCATGGGGAAGATCCTCTCCTTAGGCATACATGTCAAACACAGTGTTTAATGTGTTTCCCATCTGGTTAGTATAAAATATACATTAAACTTCTTGATAAAACAGACTTTAAATCATATATGCTGTGAAACCCAGTGGACATACAGCTCACTCTAAGCAAGTGTAGTTGCCAAAAAGATAAGTCTTACAGTGCCTGTCTGTAAGATTGTCCCTGGCAGAGTTTAGTTTTCAATAAAATAAAACTTCAAGGAATATTAATACCTCCAGAATTTCCATGATACTCAGACAACAGTCATATAGTCAGAAAATACCAAGAAAGCAGCATTCACTTCCTTCAAATAAATCCATTTAACACGGAGAGTTAATACATTGTAAAAAAAATAAATCAAAAAGAAAGAAGGGACAAACCTCTTTCAAATGAAGTTATTTCCTAGCATAGATAAATCAGCTCACCACACACCTATGACATGGTTCTGTATGTTCATCAAAGGAGCATGAAGTTGGCCATTCTGAGTGAGGGACACTGCTATTGTGCCTCTCAACTCTTTATGCATCTTGGTTGGTGATTGTTTTTCTTCTTCCATTTTTCGGAGAAAAGCATTTTCAACAAGTGTTCAAAAGCCTTATGTGATTGAAAGGCAAAACTGAAAATTCTTGCTTTTACTTCAAACTTCTTTCTAAGACTTACTTCCTCATCAGCCTGTTAGGACACAGAGAAAGCACTGCTACTTCTTCTTTCACAGTCTTCACAGGCATGACTAAACGACTAATATCCTCAGGCACCTAGGAACTCTCTTCCAATCACCAACGGGGGAGAAAACTGTCCTTTCACCACCAGTGAAGTCTGTTTTTCTGTTCCTTTTTTTTTCATGACACTCCTTTCTGGCGGGGAAAAAAAAAGCAATTTTCTGAGGCTACTGGTATGTCGTAATGATGATTTTAAAAGGGTGCAGTCATTAAAAAGAAATCTGAGAATCATAATAAAACCTGATATTCATGCAATCTATATTGATGTTCTAATGATTCCCTGTATTTCATGCACATATTTGGGCTCCACTGGATATGAGCAGAGGAAAGGCGACTACAAAACTTAGTTGCCATTTTAATGGTGGTTTGCTTTAGTTTTTTAAAAATTCAAATGCAGTTACCATGAGTCCTCTTCCAGTTCTTTTGGTTACAAAGGAACACAAGAGAGGAAGGTGAAATGATCTCTTTAAATTATGGTTCAGGGTTTTAGCTCTCAGGGTGGGGAGGGGATCAGGTGACTAGGTTAGGAGCATCATTAAGACCAGTCTTTTTCAGAGATCAGGGCTGAGCAAGGGCAGACAGACAGACAGATGGTCACCTGTAGCCTCCATCCTTCCTCACCCTCCCGGTAAGCCAGCAGAGGGAGCCAGGAGCCAGGCTTAGGGATGAGGCTCCCCTGCGCCCGCGTCGGGTCTGGAAGACAGACGCTCACCAAGTTTCCTTCTTGGACAAGTCTCCTCTCTGCAGGAAGCGCCGAGTTCCCGGATCCCATCCGCCCAGCCTGTTGCACGTCTGAATACCCGCGTCCCCCACGTCCCATCGCGGGCACTGATCGTGGCCACCAGACCCCCCCGCTTACCTCTGCATCTATCTGCCCAGGGGTCTCCAGGCTGCACTGAGGACCCGCAGAGGCCGAGGTGACCAGTTCGAGACCTGGGTCCCGGCGGACACGCAGCCCAGCCCCGCGCCCGGTGTCCTCCGTCCGTCGAGCTCGGTGCTCCGTGGCCGGACACGCCCGCTCCGGGGGACCGCGAGCCGCTGGCGGAGGAAAAGCTCCGACCGCTGGAGACGAGCGCTCTCGGGCAGCCTGCTCCAGCCGAGCCAAGCGCCTGCCGCCGGGCCCGGGATCCTCACGCCTGTGGCTGCCAGCTCCGGCCGCGCCGCCCCGGGGAGGGCGAGGAAGGCGACGCGGACTGGAGGGCGGGGCCGGAGGGGCGGGGCCATGGCGAGTTCGTGGGCCAATGAGCAGGCCTGAGGGGGCGGGACTAAATCAGGGGCGGGGCCTAGGAGCAGTGCGAGCGTACGTGCCAATGAACAGGGCGAGAGGAGGCGGGATTCATGTAGGGGCGGGGCCTAGGAGCAATGCTTGCGCTCTCAGGCCAATGGGCAGGGCGACAGGGTCGGATGGGGCGGGACTTTGTGGAAGACGCCTGCAGAGTGACACGAGCCAGCGGGTGTGGGCGTGGCTCTACTTAAGAGCGGGCCTAGAGACGGGATGAAGGCGGGGCCTAGGACAACCAGAGTGACAGGATGCTGGCCAATGGGAAGGGACATATGGGATAGGGCGGGTCGGTGGGCGTGGCTTTGCCGAAGGCGCGCGGCTGGAGGCGGAGCAATGTGAGCCAGCGGTGGGGCGTGGTCTGTGATTGGGGGCGTGGCAAGATTCTGCCAGCATCCTAAGGGAAGGAATCTGGCGCTGTGGCAGAGGCTGATGGAGGAATGTGCAGATCGCACCGGCTTGGTGTTGAAACCTTCTAAGTGGTGGGAGGACGATTAAGCGTTCTAGGCGCTGCGGGGAAGAGGGGCTTCTGGTTTGATTGCAGATGATGTCAGAGTGGGGGTGGAAGGAGCTTGATGACAATGTTAGAGCCAACATCACCTGTGGGGCCGAGCGAGCAACAGGGAGGGACAGGGTGAGAGCAAAGTGACCGAGCATTCTGCAATAGGAAAAAAATAAAATAAAAGCAAAGTTAAAACAACTGGATTCCGTCGCAACCTATCCTAAAAGTAAAGGGGAAACAGAGGACTCATTCGCTTGGCCGATGGAAAGATGTCTGCAGCGGGGCAGATAGATATATACAGGAGATAGATGCATGCAGGAGAAGGTTTACTGGAGCAAGTCCCCCTTATGTGCAATTCCAGGCTGGGTCTGGACTGTGATTCCAGTGACATTCCCACAGTGTGCTTCCCACAGAGATCAAATTACACTTGAGCTCTGTCACTTCTATCCCCCAAAAAACAGAAGTCAGTAGAAATAAGACTACAGTGAGCTGTGTGTACTTCACCGATGAAACCCATCATCCCTCCTTGGAGATCACTAACACTTCAGTTTGCTTCTCTCTTTTACTCTCTTAGGAAAAGCATCACAAACTACAGAGTCGCTTGGATAGAGCCCATCTGAAATGCAAGGACGGAAGGCATGGCTAGCAAAGGCATTTCGAGTTTTTCAGTCCCTCTCCTATTTTGTCCCAGTGGGAATTCTGTCCCAGGTGAAATAGCCAAGCAGCTTTTGCTCTGACCTTTCAGTAACTGAAAACTCTAACCTTCACTTGCATTTCTCACTACCCAATCACCCCAGCTACCCGTGGTTTTGTTTCTGCCTGTTGAATTTCTCTTACATTCCTCTTCAGTTCCCCTAGCCAAACTTTTTTTTCCAACAACATGTTCTTTTTTACATCTACTTAGACCTTGGATTACTTTGTGGTTACTGTCTCATCTGATTGACTCCGGGAATATTGGCAAAGCTTCAAGTCATGAGAACCTTTGTAAGTATTCTGCCTAAGTTGAAATTTTAGCAATCAAGCTTATATAATAGTGCCATATCTTCTCTCCTGGAATTCATCCCAAGACAAGGGTCTCCCTTGGAAGCATCTATGTTGTCTCTGTGTGGTCTGCAATGGACCTATGACATTCAGCTTCCTTTATGGGAGAGTAGAGATAAAGACAAGGGGAGGTGAAGTTCAGTGAGTATTCCACTGTCTACAGAGAGGAAGACAGAAATTGCAGTTCACACAGTTAACAGAGAGACATTTTCTCAGAACAGAAGGTATTGGTAGGACTATTTTATTTGGTAGATGCAAGGTGCCCTATTAAGGAAACATGGCATGAATCATAGAGACTGTATGGCAAAAGAATATCTATCTGCCAGGCAGATATCATACTTCCATCCCTTCATGATGGTCCCAGATTTATTTACAGCACTATGACCAATTTTGCTTTTTAGATCAATGAATCCAGGTACAGACGTTGCGGACTTTGAATTCTGCACATGTCTGGGGCGAGGTTGTGGGACACAGTGATCTCTCTGCATTCTCATATGAGCTCCTTGGCTCATTCAGTTTTGAATAGGCATCTTCTAGCAATGGTGAAATGAGAGAGTACTGAAATAAAACAGGAGCCCCAGCTGAACACTCCAAATCATTGGCAGAAAGGGTGGAAGGTAAATGGTGCTATTAAAAAAGAAGAGAGGCTTGTTTCCTGTGAACTAAAAATGGATAGCTCCAATTATTGTTCCTTCCACACATGAAGATGGCACAAAGTTAGTTAATTATAAATAATGCATCCAACCATAGAAGGGATGAGCTATATGATATGTTATTGTACATTAAAAACCTTTATGAGTGTGGCAAGAGACACATATCCCAACAGCTGCTAAATTCAGCATTCTGGAGCAGTATCTTATTTTAATGAAAGGGAAGAACAGTGCAGTGAATGGCTCTGGGGATTTCTCTCTATGTAAGAGGATCTTAAATCTACATGAGATTTTACATAGTGATTTCAAAACACTCATGAAAATCCATTTTCTTTATTTGCATATCTTGCAATTCACTTTCAACCACCCATCTTACAACAGAGAAGGGCCTTTCTAGAACGCACTCCCCTGAGCTGAGATCTTTCTTTCCCTTTATTGCCACTATTATTGCACATTTTTCCTTCACTGTCTCTACTCCTCCTTCCCTTTTTTCATTTTTTTTTCATCTTTCCTTCTCTCCAGATTCATCTCCCTCCTTCCACCTCCCTCTGTGATAGTTAACTCCATCAGGCAAGTTCCATAGACCCCCTCCTATTGAGTGGGCAGTGTTTCTAGCTAGAGTTCAAACCTAGGTGCTAAAACTGATTGGCCAGGTAGGGACCAACCAGCTGTTTCTCTGACTTACCTGTCTAGGGTTTTAAAAAGTCACTAAAACAAAGTCCAGCCTCTTATTCCTGCACAAGGCGTCCTAGGAGGAGGACTTCTAAGTTTCCAGGCCTTAGAAAGGTCAGACATTCCCTCACCCTGGCCTATTGGCTGAGGAGAGGGGGAGGGGGCCTCAAGATCTTCCCACATGAATCTTTTTCCTCATGATGGAAGCCCTCTGTTATCTTTCCTTCTTTTGCTTGTTTGACTGAACAGCATAGATTTTGGCTAAAACCTCTCCCACGTGTTCTCTCCACACTGGTGGCTGGAGATGTCTGTAACTTCCCATTATCCTTTAAATAAAGTCTCCCACTATACCTATCTTCTGGTGGTCCATAATTTTAATTCTTTAACTTTATAGACAAGAATTTGGGTACTCCTGAAGTTCTGAGGTGCATTAGAATTTTGCTGGGTATTATCTAAATTCTTATCCCCAGCTCCTCCACTACACCTCGCTGTGCATTCATTCCTTCTTCCTTCTTTCCATTCCTTCCTTCTCCCTCCATCCTTTCCTTTCTCTATTTCTTCTTCCCTCTCCCAGCCTGTATTCAGAATCTGGCATTTTGGTTGAAAGTGTACTGGAAGTTCAGCTTGCATCTTTAGGGCAAAAAGGAAAAAAAGTTATAAAGGTCTAAAATGGGTTATTAAATTCTGAGAGGACAGAAACACTTTTCCTCCTGTGTTGAGGCTGCTGTTACTTTTGCACAACCTAGAGTTGGGCCTGTGGCTTGGGGTGACTGAATTCAGTGATACCTAAGACTGGGAAGCCAGCCAGCATATAAAGAGATTTTTCAGAAAGAATTTTATGTCTGAGATATACTATTTCAATTTCTAAGCCTTAGAACACAAGTTAAATACCACACTGCTTTACAGAACAATAAAATGCAGGAAAACAAACAAGCTAGATACTACCTATATTCCCTAGGCTGAGATCTTATTTGTACATGATCTAAGATTAAGAGTCTATTGGACTCTTTTTTTTTCAACTTTTTATTGATAGCTTCTACAATTATTGACCATAAACCATTGTGATTCTCTCCCCACCCTTCCCCATAACTCCTCCCCCTCTCAATTAGTCCGTTTTGTTTCTGTGTCAACATCTTTACCTCCATTATATATAGGTATTATCACTCACTGTGAAGTCGTGAACATCAAGGCCATTTTGTGTCTGAAAGTTTGCTCTGTGAGCAGTGCTACCCTTCCTTTGACTCTTACAATCTTTCTGCCACCTCTTCTGCAATAGACCCTGAGCCTAGGGAAGTGTGATAGAGATGTCCCAGTGCTGAACACTCCACTGACATTTTATTCTCAGTGCTATTGTGACTTTTGAATTATCCCAGTGGTCGTTGCCTTCTGAAAAAGAGAAGCTTCTTCAGCCAAAAGTGAGAGTGGGGGGGGGTGGAGGGAGAGAATTCTAGGGATCTGTACCCACACTTTTAAACAAGCATGTTATCTGCAGAGCCATCACCCCAGCCCCAAATCTCATAGCTTGACAAGACTGTTCAACTTGAGGTACAGATTTCTTGAATCACTTCCCAGGGCCATGTATATAAGGGATTCACCACAAGCACTGTTAGAAGTGGTGTTTTGCTTGGTGGAAGGCGTTAGAATAGCTGTGACTCTCTAGGCACAGTTTGCAGAAGTAAGGTGCAAATGTTACTGCACAGTTGGCCAGCCTTATTAGGGCAAGCCAAAAATGATGACAAAAATCACAGTTAAAGAAGGCAGTGGAATCTTGAAGCCCTCTTTGTACAATTGCTCTGAATACAAAGCAGCTCTAAGGGCCAGGAAGTTCGCCTGTGCATTGCTAATGAAGATGTGCGTGAGGGCATCTCTCCAGTTTGTTTATGCAGTTGTATAAGACACAGTGTGACAAAGACTGAAGTATACCACAGCCAAATTCTGAAGAAAGGTTTCCCTGTAAGTCCACAAAACCTTTTGTGTTTGTGAGTGAGGAAATGTAGAGCCATCACAGCTGCTGACAAGCAAGTTTGCTTTTGATGTGTAAGAAAATTGTAAACAAAGTGAAACTTACAAAGATGTCCAGTGCTCTTCTTCAATTTATTCTCCCTACCTTCCCACATTTGTAGTTCGCCATATGGGGACATTGTCCAACATCCATATAATTTATGATTGTTAAAACTAGTGTACTGAGCTGGAGAGATGGTTCAAAGTGCTTGCTTGCAAGGCTCAATCGCCCAAGTTAGATTCTCCAGTACCCACCTAGAGCCAGAGGCACAAAGTGGTGCATGTATCTGTAACTGGCTTCACTGCTGAAATTCCCCCTGAGTTGGTGTCTCGAAATGCCAAAGAATTGGACATCTTCTGACAGAAAGCATTTTTTCTGATCACACGTTTATTCTAGATTAGAGTCAGTTTAAGGGAAGGGAGAATGGGATAGGGGAGCAGCCCTGTCACCACTTGGGGAGAAACGTGGAGATTTTTAACAGAATTTATGCTGTTCAGCTAAACAAGCAGGAAGGGGAAAGATCATGAGAAGGAAAGGTTCAGGTGGAAGAGAAATCCAGATCGCACCCACCACAGGCTGTGGTGGGGGGCTGGGTGGGGGAAACCTTACTGTAAGGTACCTAGAGAGTCAGATGTCCTTCTTCTAGGACACCATGTGGAAGAAGAAGCCTTTGTCCTAGGGAAGTTAATTTTATGTTCTCCCAGGTAAGTCAGAGAGACAGCTGATTGGTCTATATTTGACCAATCAGTTTTAGCACCTAGGTTTTATTTCTAGCTAGACACCGCCCACTCAAGGGACCAGTGTGTATGGAGGTGCCTGAACCATTACCCATCCAGAGTTTGTTTGTAGTGGCATGAGGGCCTGGTGCACCTATTCTCTGTTTCTCTTTCTCGCTCTCACTCTCTTTCTCTTTCTCTCCTTCTCTCTCATTTTATATATATAAGTGTGTGTGTGTGTGTGTGTGTGTGTGTGTGTGCGTGTGTGTGTGTGGTCAAGACGGGTTCTGCTGGCATGCAGTGATTATAGGCTTTGGATGTTACTAAACACTCTCCATTAAACACACACACACACACACACACACACACACACACACACACACACACACACAGCTAACAAAGAATTATGTAGCCCAGAATATCAATATAGCTAAACTTGAAAAACCCAACCTAGCCTATTTAAAAAAAAAAAAAAAAAAGATTAGGTGCAAATTGGGTAGTTGACATAAAGTCCTGTATCAGGCCTTGGGCATATGAGTAACTTCTTATGGTTCATGTCTGAGCCACCTGCTGTGGTTTGACAGTGTGTGTCTTTCCAACATTCACAAATTGGAATCTCATACACAGCAAGACAGCCTACAGAGGGTCTTTGGGGCATAAATGAATACATTCCCCAGTAGGAATAGTGATCAAATTTCCCTCTTTTCTACATCCATTTTGTCCTTCTGCAAAAGAATCTGGGGCTGAACAAATGGATCTGTGGTTAAATGAACTTTCTTGCAAAGCTTAATACCCAGAATTTGATTCCATAGTACATTTAAAGTCAGATGCACAAAGTGGAACTTTTGTCTGGAGTTTGTTTACAGTGGCAGCAGCTCTTAGCATTCTCTTTCTCTCTCTCTCTCTCTCTCTCTCTCTCTCTCTCTCTTTCACTCTCTATTTCTAGAACATAAATAAATAGATAGATAGATAAATAAATAAATAAATAAATAAATAAATAAATAAAATACTTTAAAATAATGAGAGAGAGAATCCACTACATTGGGGAACTGATAAGGAAGGAAAATTTCTTCACAGTTCCGGATGCTTGGAACTAGAATACGAAGGCAAAAGCTTGATAAGTTTTGGTGTTTCTACTTGAAAAATGGCATCTAAACACTGCACCCTCCAGGAGGTAGTGAGGGATACCCTGTGAGGATGCACAGACTGTGAAAGAGATATTTTATAGCAGCCATTGATCCATTCATGAGGAGACATATCCTTAGGATATTCAATATCTCTCATGAGGCCTAAACTCCCAATATTGTCGCTTTGGGAATTTAATTTCCAACACACAAATCCTGGAAGACATCTTCCATCTTGTCCTCTCTATGAAGATACAGCAGCATCCCATTGTCACAACCCTTTCAATTGGGTGAGAACTGAGCAAAAGGCACCGTTGTGGGCTTTTAAAGTTTCCTTCATGTTGGTGGCACAAAGGACCCAACCAGAAGCATCTTTTTGGGGAAAGTATTTATTTTGGCTTAAAGTCTCAAGGGGAAGTTCCATGATAGCATGTGACAGGCATGACATGAGCAGAGGGGTGGACATCCTCTCCTGGCCAACAAAAGGTGGACAAGATCAACAGGAGTGTGAGCCAAAAACTGGCAAGGGGGAGCTGGTTCTAACACCCACAAACCCACCCCCCAAACCACACCGCCTCCAGAAAGGCTCCAATTCCCAAACTGCCACCATCTGGGGATAAAGCATTTGGAACACATGAGTTTTTAGGGGTGTGGTAGTTTAAATAATGTCCCCCAATAGATTCAAAAGTTTATTATAATTGTAAATTGTCTCCAATCAGTTCTGGCTGGAGGGGGTGTGTAACCTTAGCCAGATCCTATGGTTCAGTCCTGAGGTGTTTCTGGGGTGGGTCTGGAATTCTAGCTATACATATGTAAAAAGCAGTCTGAGCTCAAGCCTGGAGTTCCTCTTTTTTGCTAGTTTGGAGTGTGCTTGCTTGCTTGAGGTGCTAGTGGTGGTTTTTCTCTCTCTGCTTGGATCTGTGAAAGGGAGCCAACCTTTTTTCCTTAACTTCCCCTGGATCTGATAGTTTCAATAAATACTTTCCTCCCCAAAATTTTGCTTAGTTTGGAGATTCATCCCAGCAACATGTGGCTGACTATGACAAGGGGAAACCCATTTGAAACTAGTGCAGAAGTGGAAAGCAAGCTTTCATTAGATAGTAAATCTCTGGGCCCCTTGGGCTGCCTCTAGAAATTGGAGAAACAAATTTCTTCTTTGTATAAATTACCAGGCTGTGATCATTTGTTATAGTAGTAAAAACAGAATAAGAAGCCAGCCCTTAATTTGTTTAAATAGAATACTGTTATTTATCAGGAGTTGGATCCATTTTTCTTTACTTGTCCTATAGCACTTTAAAAGCCAGCGTCTTGCCTCTTCTCAAATATAGGCTATGCTTTCAGATATAACTTACAGAGAGTGAGTGATTATATAATAATGGCAATAATGTGATATTAAGGTTGTCAGAAATACCCTTAAATGTTAATAAAAGCATTTCTTTTTACCCTTATTATACAATCTGAACATGTGTGTGTGTGTTGTAGTGTGCGATGTGTGGTGTACAAATGTGTGTATGAAGGTGGTGAAGAAAATTTGGGGTGCTCTTCCCTACCATTCATTTGCATATTACTGTGTTGTTTATTTATTATTTATTAATTCGTGTGTATATGGGCATACCCAGATCTCCTGCCTATGCAACCAAACATCAGACACGTATGCCATTATTTCTGTGTTAAAGTTAAAGTTGATGCTGGGGAGTTGAAGATGGGCAAGAAGCTGGCATTGCAAGCGACTTCCTTTAACCAATGAGTCAACTCCCAACCCTCAACTTCATAGCAACTTGACACAAGGTGTCTTACTCAACCCAGAGGTGTCACCCGGCAGAGAACCCTACCAATTGTCTCAACTCTATCCCTTGTGGATTGGCTGATTTACATGTGTGGTACATGACCATGCTAAGTCTTTTTATTTATTTATTTACCTATTTATTTATTTATTTATTTATCTATTTATCTATTTATTTTAGTATTTTGAGGTAGAGTCTCACTCTAGCCAAGGCTGACCTGGAATTCACTATGTACTCTCAGGCTGGCCTAGAACTCCTCCTGCCTCTGCCTCCTGAGTGCTGGGATTAAAGGCATGTACCACCAAGCCTGGCTCATTTTTTTTAATTTTTTACATGGATTCTCTGGAATAAAACTTTATGGTCTGTAGTCTGAGAGACCTTCTTCCTTAAGTGGCAAGTGTTCTTAACCACTGAGCCATCTCCTTAGACCCCTGATATATATTTTTTTTTTCTTCTAAGACATTGCTACCTATTTAATATTCTTAAAGTACATGCATCAGAAAGTGGCCATGGCATTGTTGAAAATGTAAATTTCAATGAGCCCATCCTGGCCCTATGGTTTAGAGTCTCTGCAGGTGGCCTGGTAATCTATACCTTAAAATATTGCAAGAGAATTTAACTATCTGACTCCATCGTGGTAAAATAAATTTTATTTATTTTTCCTGAGTGCTACATGTTTACAGATTTGTTTGGCCTCTAACCACAGCATCCTCAGGCTGACAAGAGGATGGATATTCAATCGACTTACCAGAATACCTCAGAAACAGATAAAAGTCTATTTCACAATTAATATCTTTTATAAAATTGTTCACATACGAGAAAATGCTTTCCTAGATAGTCAAAAGAAACAGGTAAAAATTTATATGATAGAAAATATAAGACCATTTAGGAATAACAAAACTTTCATTATATACATACATTATGGTCAAATTCATAAAATACAGTTAGCAGAGAAGTGTGGAGCCAAAACATTGAAACAGTCACTGGGAAACAGATTTGGCAGGTTGTTTTGGTATGTCTCCTTCTTCCTTTGATCTTGCCCACACCATCTTGTAGATTCTGACATTGGAATGCTGGAAGTAGAGTTCTTTTCTCCAGTACTAGAAGCTAGGAGTTAGCTCCCTTTGTGAAGGATATTCCTCTCATTCTAATCTTTCCCTGAAGACCAGGTAAATCTGGAACATGGCTACCTCTCTTAAGCATGTTTATGTTGCTTTAATTTTTATAATTAAGCAGAAGTAAGTTGCATTTTATGAACTCCCAAATACAAGTATGAAAGAATCTATCATGACTCACACAGTGACAATAAACAACGGTGTCATAACTTTCAAATCAATATAGTGACAAGGGCCCACATGTGAACATGGGGAAACAGATATCTTAAGTGAAAGTAACTGCCTCATAATATGGAATTACCATGGAAGGTAATGTTGTCCCTTGAGAGAAATATAAAAATCAGTACATTTGATGGTGAATATAAAGTGGTTAAGGTAGAATAAAATTGTGAAAGATACAATTAGAATACAGCCTCAAAAATGCCCTCAAGGCATATAAGGATTGCTGACTTCTCTTCAACTCTTTTGGAAATAACTTATTTCACAAAATTTATTAAAATTACCTGTTTAAGAATCACCTGAAACTCTGAAAACCCTGGAAGAAAAAATAGGAGGCACTATCAACAAGATAGGAGTAGGGAAAAACTTCCTTAACAAACCTCCAGTTACCCAGAAATTGCAACAATCACTTAACCGATGGGATCTCATCAAACTTAAAAGCTTCTGTATAGAAAAACATATCATACTCAGAACAAATAGAACACCATCAGACTGGGAAAAAATTGCAGCTATAACATAGACAGAGGTCTAATATCGAGACTTACAAAGATCTAAAAATAAATAAATAAATCAAACAGCCCTCTCTCAAATGGGACAATGATCTTAACAGAGAATTCACCAAGGAGGAAACAAAAATCTCTAATTCTCATTTAAGAAAGTGTTTGTCATCCTTAATGTGGTAGTTTGAATAATGTCCCCCAAAAGAATTAAGGATTTATTAAAATTATTAGTTGTCTCCAGGCTTCTGGCTAGACGAAGTACCACTTTGGCCTAGCCTCCTGGGGACTGACCCTTTCTAATTTGAATGTAAAATACTAAGGATAGATATGCAAAAGAAGAGCCGGAACCCTGACCTGGAGTTCTGCATTTTTGTGAATCAGTGTGTGTTACAGTGTGTTTGCTTGGTGCTGGTGCTGGGCATCTGTCTCTGTCTCTGCTTGCTTCTGTGAAAGGGGGCCAGCTTTCCCTTAACTTCTTCCCCTGGATCTGTTCAATAAATTTTCCTCCCCAAATCGTGCGTGGTTTGGAGATTCATCCCAGCGGCGTGTGGCTGACTACGACACTTAATTATCAGGGAAATGTAAATCAATACTACAATGAGATTCCACTTTACTTCTGTCAGAATGGCAATCATTAAAAAATCCAACAACAACAGATGCTGGTGAGGATGTGGGGAAAAGAAACCTTCGGTCACTGCTGGTGGGATCACAAACTTATTCAACCACTATGGAAAACAGTGTGGAGACTCCTGAATAGGAAGGAAACAGAGCTATCAATGGACCCAGCTATCCCTCTACTGGGGATATACCCTCAAGGTTTCATGCCTCAGCACAGAGACATTTGCTCAACCATGTTTATTGTATCTCAATTCATAATACCCAAGAATTGGAATCATCCAAATGCCCTTCACTGGACAAATGGATATCAAAGTTGTGGTACATATACACTATGGAATTCTACACAGCTGAAAGGAAAAATGACATAATGAAATCTAAAGAAAAGTGGATGGATTTGGAGCATATCATACTTAGGGGCCTCACACAAGAACAGAGAGTCAAACATTACATATTCTCCCTTATGGGTAAGAGGAGCCATGAACATTATGGGAGGAAGCCAAACCCCATGAAAAATTGATTAGGCCTATAACTCCCTGTTCCAGTCATTGGTTCCTTCCCACACGGAGCTGTTGATCAAAGAGACACATGAGTTCCCCAAAACAAATCAGGTTTTTGTCCAAGCTCTTGAACACCCACCACAGGTCAAAGGTAAGACCCTACTGCTGAAGAAGCCACAGAATGTCATCACGGCATACCTAGAGACCCTGCTAGATCCAGAATGGTAACCAGCTCCCAGAAGGTAGAATGTGTAGTGCTGGAATGTGTTACACGAGCTGCCAAGAGAAATTTGTCAGTGATATTTGGAAAAGCAGAGACCACTGATATAAAATTCAGACTGATGTCACAAGAATTCTGAACACACTGCTATATGAAAGAGACCAGCAAGTCAAGAGTTGTTCACCTGTGCAATAGTGGTGCCAAAACCTCAGGGGGTAATCAACGGCTTTCAAATTGGCTAAGAGATCCTCTCAGTGACAAGGAATCCTTAACTGGAACTGGGATCCATGGAAAAATCTTATGGGGACCAAGAACACCAGCTCCAAGGAGAAATTCCCACTACCAGAGAGCTATAGAGAGGCTACACTCATTAGAAGCTAGCCAAAATAGCAATGGTGTCTCATTTAACCTATACTGATCTACGATCCAATGGTGATTCTGTTTGCATTTTTCAGAAGACAGTGAGAGAGCCATGGACAACTCAATTCCACCAACAAGCCATGGGATGATGGCTGACATCCTGGGAGGAGATGAACCACCCTTGGCATATCATGTAGACCGCAAATAAAACCTTTGAGACAGTGGGGAGATAAAAAAGAGACCTATCACCAGAGCAAGTCAGATAACCCAGGGAAGGTCAATGGAGTCAGACACCAATGGTACCCAACAAAACAAAAGCAGAAGTTCAAAGACATTTAAGATTTAAACAATAAAATAGACTTAAAACTCATCCACCATGACTCAGGGAACTGAGTGGAAGAGGGGGCAGAATAAAATGTAAGAGCCATGGTAGGGGAGAATGACCAGTGACATTGCCCCCCCAGCAATAACACACAAAGTGGAGGGAGAACTCGCTACTTCTAGGGCAATTCAAAACCCCCTACCCCATGAACTGATTCATTTTGCCCACCAAGGAGGATCACCAGTGGATTGGAGACAGGGAAGAAGGAAATTGGGTACATCACAAGATTTGCTCAAACAATGTATGTAATTATGGAGTATAATGATATTTAATAATAATAAAAACAACTCACCTAAGCCTGAGGAAGGAACATTAATGAATTCAACACAGATACCTTGTCTCACACAAACACACACACACACACACACACACACACACACACACACACACAAAGAGCAGAGAATTACTTGTTACAATATAAAATATGATGTCCAGTTGGTAGAATGTGTCTCCATCATGCACAAAGTCAAGGATTCTAACCCATCACAGTGTAAACCAAGTGTGGGGGCACGCACATGCAATCCCAGCTCTTGAGAATTAGAGACTGGAGGAGCAGAAGTTCAAGTTACACTTGATATGTGTGTGTGTGTGTCTGTGTGTGTAAAATGATAGTTTCACTATGAACTATTATAGGGTAGAGTGAGGAAGGAAAGAGAAAAAAATCCATACTTTTATATATCACTATTCCCCTGAGAAATTGGCAACCTACCCTTAGAAAGATTCATTTTCTAGCAGGGCGTGGTGGTGCACACCTTTAATCCCAGCACTAGGGAGGCAGAGGTAGGAGGATTGCCGTGAGTTCAAGGCCACCCTGAGACTACATAGTGAATTCCAGGTCAGCCTGGACTAGAGCGGACCCTACCTTGAAAAACCAAAAAAAAAAAAAAAAAGATTCATTTTCTTTTGGGAATTGTTTGTCTATGGCTGACCTTGACCTCCAGATTCACCTGCCTCTGCAAGGCAAGTGCTGGAACTGTGGTGTGTACCAGCATGCTTGACCGAGATAAATCTATCTATCTATCTATCATCTGTCTAAATATCTGCCTACCTATCCAGTTACCAACATCTCCCAAAACAACAACTTCTTCCAATCACCACAGCCTCTAGTAACTGCCATTCTATTGTCCTTGGTATGAAATCCACTTTTATGATTCTACATATATAAATTCTATTACTTTCCAAAGTCTCCTGTTCACCTATATTGCTGTATATGGCAGAATTCTACTATTTTTAATGTCTGAATAGTAGGCCATTGTGTATTTCAACCACATGTTCTTTATCATTTATCCATTGATGGACACTTAGGCTCTTTCCAAATCTTCACTTTTATAAACAGTGATGAAATGAATATGGGAATGCAGTCAATACTAATTTTACCACAAAAGAATAACTAGGAGATGTAATGTTTGCACTAATTATCTATCCAGACTAGCCAATTTATTACGTGTATGTATTTTTGAAAACATAAGACTGTGCATGAAAAAATAAAAATAAAAGTGTATTTCCTGTACAAATGAAGCTATGGATCTATATTGTCCAATATGATTAAAATTTAAATTAATTAGTATTAACTAAAATGAAACATGAAGTTCCTTACTCACACTATCCATATTTTCAAAATCAGTGGTCCTTTGCAGTTGGTAGCTGTAGTTGTGATAACAGCGGTGAAAGACTTCCTTTATTGGCACAAGTTTAATTGGATAGAGCTGATATAGAGAATGAGTGTGGGGTTGAAAAACTACCATCATTAATTCAGGGATCTTGAATTATAGCCTTCACAGATTTGCTAGGCCATTGTTAGAGTCTTGGTGTTGCTCCTGACACATTAATAGTGACAGCTGACACTTAACTGCTCATGTGTGATGTGGGAAAGAACTTCTAAGTATGCGCTGTAATCTTCCAAGTAACAGAAACATTAACGAAAGCAAAGCACAGTCCCACTATATATAGACAGCCTGCTGATGGCTATCGAGTGCAATTTATGGTCTCATGTTTCCTGACAGTATTATTTTGCAAGAGAAGTCAAAACTGTACACTCATTTTTTTAAACATAAAGGGAATTATCTGATTTTTAAAAGTCACTTAATTTATTTTTTGAAGACCCTGTAAAGATGAAATAGAATTCACCTGTGATATAGATTCAGATTTCCAGTTTCAGGTTCTCACTTTTGATTATGAAGTTGTCTGCTCAAAGATTTACTAATTTTGACTACGTTAGCAGATGGCCCAGGAATTCCCCTTCAATTTCATGCTGAGGAAAAAAAAATGCAACTTTTGAGTGAATGTGTACAATAAGATAATAACCACGTGTTAGTGTGTTATAGTGAATTACTGAAAACATATTCAAATTACCATATGGATACCTGCACAAATGCACTGCATTTTATTTGCTGAATGTACTGAATAAATATGCTCACAGGACTTGGCAAGATCTCCCAGACACTGGGAGATCTCAAAGGGGAAAGAATTCCATGTTAAATGGAATTTACGATCTTATAAGAAAATGTCTTGGAGGAATAAATTATTACTTCGCTTTTTCTCCTGTATTTTAATCATTGCTTCATCACAGTTAAATGACTTCGAAGGATCATCTACATCTTGTTGTCCGTTATTTACCAAAGTACATTTAAATGGACAAAGACAGGAAATTGGACACGACTTAGGAGCTGAAGAAATAGTTAAAGCCTAAATTTTTAAGGAATTTCTCCATGCTTGCATTTTTTTTCCAGAGTTGCACCCATTCTATTTTAACACCTGGAGTCCAGCCAGGCACAAAGTAAGCAGGCTGACTCCTGCAGAAAGGAATCCAGGAACTTGCTCTCTCTGTCCTGCTTTGCTTCCAGAATTTCCAGCACAGCTAGCCAGACTTCCTATGGACAAGGAGGGAATTGGGGGAAAAAATGACTGTGGTTTTTCAGCTATTTATCTAGAAACAGTTGGGGATGGGATAAAGCCATTCTCTGTGCAGCAGGCTGCAAAATAGAGGGCTTCAGATGAAAGAACAGTCCACTGCTACACAGCCTCAGCAGGAGACAGAGCTGTGGATCACAGGATCCAGTCAAAACCACAAGGCACAAGCTGTGGATCACAGGATCCAGTCAAAGCCACAAGGCAAAGTGGACATCAGCTCTCCCGAGATGATTATTTGAATTGTACTGAGCATCAACAAGGTGAATATAGCCATGATTTCCAAACATTCTTGATGATATGAGTCACCAATTCAAAGTTTCCCTGCTGTAAATGTCACTTCAGGGAGTGTAACAGGACATGAAGCATGGGGTCCTCTTGGGAGATTCTTCAAGTGGTCATTAACCACAGACAAGCACTGAGGATCCTGGTAAACACTACTCATCTACCCATCATGGCTGGGCTCCTAAGTGCTTGTTAGGTACCATTCTGGGCTGATTTCTGTCTCCTTTTTTATATGATGCTCACATGCTGAGATTTTGGAGTAAGATGGTCCTGAGTTTGAATCCAAGTTCTACAACTATGTGTAAGTCGCTATAGGAATTATTGAATAGTTTATGCAGCTTTTTCTGTATCAAGATGCCCTTATATGTAAATGTAAAGTTAGGCGACAATGATAGTGATTTTTTTATAGAGTAACAGGGAATATTAAGGACAATTCAGTTAAATATCAATGCAGACTATTGGAAAATACACAATGAAAGCTCAATAAATTAAGGGGTTATTTTATATGCTTTGTCTCATTGATTCTTTTAATAACCAGGTGTATGTGATTAACTCAATTTCATATGCTAAAATATGAAGAAATGAATAGAAAATATGACACATCTATGCATGACAAAAATAGCACGCTGCTGTCTAGCAACTTGCTTTCTAAATTCATCTAATTTTAAAGACGGGGATATTTTGAAAAACACATCTGGTGCTGTTCTCTCATTTTTCTCGGAGGAAAGTTTGAGGGCCAGTGAAGCCTAGATCTCTGTGTATTTGGAGAGGTAGGCAAGGGACCCAGATCAAGGTGTTTACCTGCCCACCTGTATTGTTCATTAGGCTCCTTGAATTTATGTTGTAGGATGATACCCATTTTAGATCTGCTTCTTCTGATAGTTGAAAAATGAAGCTTATAAATAGTCTACATGCCTGTTTTAAAAAATCCTGTTGTACTGTTCAGTGACTATTTGTATTCAATTCTTTCAGGAGCTTCTTAAAATGCTACACATCCTTGTCTGTCAGAGATGCATTGGTAATGAGAATACTGATCCAGAATCAAAATTTGGATTTCTATCTAATCTACCAATAAACATTTTAGAATGTGCTAATTTAACCATTTTGTCCTTAGGGCCAGAAGTTGAACCTTGCCCTCTTATAGTATCTCATCAGTCCAGCCAGGATTTCAAATGCTTATTATTTCTGGTCAGTTACCTCCTTTACTTGAATCACACTGGTATCAAATCAAGGTCAAATATTTTACTTATATAAATATCAGGGAAGTCCAGTTATGGTTCAGTCATTTCCAAAGAGATCATTGATATAATTGGATCACAATTATAAACATTGTTCTGCTGCCAGAGAGATAGACATGAGATAGCATAAATATGTAGTCAAGGATAGCCAACCAAAAATCAGAAACTGCATGGTTATTCAGAGTGAATACTATAGGTGATTACCTTGGGTCATAATATCATGGAAAGTCAATGTACATATGCTCCCACCATCTGTCTGTCAGTCTGTCTGTGTTATTTCATATAAAATGAAAGACATGGTGAATAAATTATCTTTCAAGTCAATGTTCAAAAAAATGTTAGGATAAATTACATATTTCCTGTATAATGCATTGCCAATAGAAACATTTATTTTTCTCATGTGATCACTTGAGGTTTAACCATTAGAACAGACCTTTTTTTTTAACTTATTTACTGTTAATAATTAGATACATTTTATGAGCAAGTCTTCTGATGGTATCTCCATTTCCCTCCTCTCTGTCTCCAACCTGCTGGGGGCCTTCCTCCGTGGGATTTCTGGATCAGTCCATGGGATAGGGGGTTGTGGATTGTATAAGAAGTAGCTAGTGTTATTCTTTGTGTGTTGTTGATGAGGGGAAATTGCCTCTGGATTTTCTCCCCCACCATGGCTTTTAAAATCTTTCTGCACCTTCCTCTGCAAAATTCCCTGAGTCATGGTGTGTGAGTTTTAAGTCTGCTTTACTGTTGGGATCTTAAAAGTCTCTGGATTTCTGCTTTGGTAAATTGGGTATCCTCATTGTCAGAACATAACTTCTTAAGTGAATGTTCTGGTCAGTTTCCCAGGAGCTTAAAGCCAAGCTATCTGCATTTTAACCACATATCCATTTGTGTGTGGGTGTGTGGGCATATGCTGAGACTAAGTGAGAGAAAAAAACAAGAGAGAGAGAGAGAGAGAGAGAGAGAGAGAGAGAGAGAGAGAGAGAGAGAGAGAGAGAGAGAGAGAGAGAGAGAGAAAGAGAGAGAGAGCACAGAGACACACAGCAGGTCAGTATTTTTCAGGGGCTATTTTGAGGCAGGGAAGGAGCATTGGTGAGTGTGGGGTCAAGGGTCTTTACTATGGTCTCTGGAAGAAGGAGAATGTGAAGCAATATAAAGAAGCTTATGACCTAAGTTCAGGAGGCCCTGGTTCCAAGGAGGAGTCTGGTTCTTCCTGGCACTTTTTCTCTAGATGAATAGAATGAGTGTATAGCAGTCTGGGATTTAAGAACCTACACAGGCTGTGTTTGCATTGTGGAATTAGTTGGCTGCTCTGGAAGGGGAACTGACTGTCCTCTACTGATGATTTCAAAATGGCTTTTTATAAGCAGTTTCCAGGACTGCCATTTTCTGAGGTTTGGCATGGAATTGAGGACTATGCATTCAAGAATGTCTCCAGAATGTGCATAAATATATCTTTACATGGGTCACATACTCAAGGTGACATGACTGTCCTCACAACAGGGAGGCTGAAATACCCAGATATAGCAATTCAATGGAGAGAGAGAGAAGGAGAGAGAGAAGGAGAGAGAGAGAGAGAGAGAGAGAGAGAGAGAGAGAGAGAGAGAGAGAGAGAGAGAGAGAGAGAGAGAGCCCACAAGAAGCTATATTCCCTGTGTGGCTCTGTATCAGAAGCCAATCCCTTTAGGTTCTCTGCCTGTGAATGATAGATAATAGAGTGTTTCTCTCCCTCCCATGTTTATTCTACTTGAAATAATGCCCTCCAGGCAAAGTGGACCTCATGGAAATATAATATAAAATGTGATTACCAGACACGGACATGACTAGAAGGGAGATAAGGAGATGAAGTTAATGTGTATAGAATTTTAGCTAAAGAGAGGGAATAAGTTCAAAGATCTAGTTAGTATATGTTACCTATATTTATTATATATTATTATTATTCATCATATATATACCATTTATATTTAATATATCATATAGTGACTACAGCTAAAAATACATTGAATTCTTGAAAAATGACACATGGATGTTACATATTCCTACCATTAAAATGACTACTATCAAATAGATTAAAATTGCCTCTTAGAGTCTAGTGAAGGCAATGCCGTCTAGGTAGATAATTGTTCCATGTATTTTTTATTTCTTTCAGTCACTATTTTAGTTCCCTTATTTTGTTAAAAAATTAAGTTTGCATTAAACAATCATTTTACATTCTAATTCCGATACTGTCTATGAGGTAAATTCTAGAGCACTGTACAAAGCTCACCATTTAAGAAATAAAAATGCAGGATTAGGAACCTAGCACATCGCCAAGTTTATTTATTTATTTATTTATTTATTTATTTATTTATTTATTTATTTAACAAATAAATGTTCTTATTGCATACCAAGCTCTATGGTTATCATTGGTTATATAGCAATTAAAAGAAAAATATATTTTCTGTTCTCATTGAATTTAGTATTTATTGTAAGAAAACAGTTCTACAGACATATTCAAGTCATGGTGATACAATTAAATATTGAAGGACAGAGTAAAAATTGCACAGTACTATGAAAATAGGGAGCATAGAGAGATAATTAACAAACTCTTCCTGGAGAAAATGGTCATTGACACTTGAGTTTGAAAGGTATAAAGAAACTGGACTGCTGTATCAGTTTCTCCTTGCTGTGACAAACATCCAACCAGAAGCAGCTTGTGGAAGAAAAGAGTTTATGTTCACTTCTAGACTCGAGGAGAAGCTCCATGATGGCAGGAAAAGCGATGGCATGAGCAGAGGGAGGGCATCATCTCCTAGGAGGCCAACACGAGGTGTACTACAGCAGCAGGAAGGTGTGCCCAACACTGGTAAGGGGAAGCTGGCTTTAACACCCATAAGCCCTTTGGCAACAACACAAGCTCCAACAAAGTTCCAATTCCAAAACTACCATCAGCTGGGGATCAAGCACTGAGAAACACATAAGTTTATGGGGGGACAGCTGAAGCAAACCAGCACACAGACCATCCAGAATTATTTGATTTCCACGTCCTGTATTCTAAAAGTTAAAGCATTTCAATTTAGAAAGAGAAACTCAATGCTTTAATAGTTGAAATCATGTTTTTCTTTACAAATCTTTAATATTTCTCTCCCTTTCTTGTCAATAGACTTTTTGTAAATCTGAATATTTTACTGAACAAATAAATTTAAATCTATTAAGTTATGCTATCAGGATGTCTATTTAATAAGTGTTTTGACATTCATTAGTGTATAAACACATAGACCCTCTTCTCCATTCTCACTGAGGTTTGAAGTACACACTTTTGTATTCCAACATGCAGGGGGGGGGGGGGCTGATGTTTCCTACTGGCCACAAGGAAATTATAGAAAAGAGGCCTTATAGTCAATGAATGCCATTAGGAGTTTCCTGACACAGTCCTGACCTTATTTCTCACTCACTAACAAAGCATTCTATTGGACCATAGTATTTTGATACAAATTAGTTGCAGTGAATTCTACATATTAGCCAGCACCTCAAATGAATGCTTATAGATTCATTCTTGCTAGCAAGATGACTAGATGACCCTAAATGCTTTTGTTGGAGTAATCCATATATATTCATCCTATATTTGAAATTCATCCCAACATCTGTGTTTTCTAGTTATTGGGAGAGGGATGTTGGAAAGGGGAGGATTAATATGTCCTCATGGGGCTGTGTATTTCTTGGTTGTAAAACTCTTTCTTTGTCCCTTTCTCTATTGAATTTTATGAATGAACAATTGGGAAAAGCCTACCTGACAACCAGGTTTAAGATGAAAGAACTATCTTTGGCTTGATTCATGTTTACTCTAACTGATTATTATAATAATTAATATATTATAAAATCCTCTTCTAAAGATGTCTGTCATAAAGTCCAGAAGTACTGGGAGTAGCTAGGGGGTCTACTGACCCAGAAATTGTCCTTTGGGCTCAGGTGCTTTTGGGGGGCCCATATAAGGAACAAAGCTTTTTTTCACCTTCTCTTGTATATAAGAAAGGATAAATAAAAGTCTGGCCCAAGACAAAAGCACATAACAGGGGCCGGATAGATGTCTCAGTGGTTAAGACACTTTCCTAAAAAGCCCAAGGACCTGGATCCCATTCTCCAGTCCTCAAGTAAAGCCAGATGCTCAAGGTGCCTTGGTGTACCCATTCTCGCTCTCTCTCTTTCTCTCTCCTCCCTCCCTCTCTCTCTTTGCCTCTTTCTCAAGTAAATAAATAAAATAATTTAATATTTTAAAGCACATAGCAAAGAATAGCTTTTTAAGGAGAAAGAAACAAAGAGGGAATCCTTTACATGTCTGCTGGTTGGAATGGGTATTTAAAATAACTTCTGAGTTGATGTTGACTTTCTCAAGAGTTCATGGCAGGTATTTTCTCATGAAGGACACCTATCCATGTCTTAACTCAGGAGTGATAAATCCATATAAATCCATTTGGAAATTCTCAGGACCTCCATGGCAGTAAATGAAGATAAAATACCAGAAAAGGACCTTTCAGAAGACCAGTTAGTGGTTGGTTCTGAAGGCCTTCCCTGTATATTTTATTTACCATGTGTCCAGTCACATTAGGCAATCTCTGTAACCCATAAGCTTTTAGAGCCTGCTACAACTCACTGAGTCTAGAAGCATACCGGTTTATAGATCAAGCTCTTCACCTAGGATATTAACAGAAATGGGTGTTCATAAAGCAAACCAGAAGAGCTCAATGTGGATCAATATGACTCTATGAAGAACTAATGGTAATATTGCCCTCCAGGTAATATAAGCCCCCTTGCAAAGCTTCTTAATGGGTAACTTTAGGGTCTTATTATCACATGGCACTTTTCTGGAGTACTAACATCTCCAAGAATTATGAAGATGATATTTAACTCCCAGAGGTTTAACTACAGACTTGGTGGTCTGGGAAACAAAGAAAGGATCATTATCACTTTGAATAGGTTTGGAAGGCCAAGTGGAGAAATCACCTGGGGAAGATCAGTCTATATCATGTCTGAGTTGTTTATGAGCATGCAACAAGTTTTGTTCAAAACCACATAGATTCCAGCTTAATCTGTTAAGAGTTAAACTAAAGTTAGCCAATTGTCTGATACCACATTTTATGTGTGATGTAAGAGGCAGTTAAGCTTGATATAACTTTATCAGTGGAAGAAGCCAAAATAAACATGTCTTATTGAGTTTGTTGTTTTTTTTTTAAGGGTGACTTCATATTAAAAGACTTGGGAAGGACCCTTTAAAATATATTGAAGGATACACTCAAAAGAGTTATTGAAACTGAGAATCCAGACTTTCTCTGGCTACTAGATAAAGGTGGCTCAGTGTGTGGTTAGTGATTGAAAGACTGTCTGCTTTCTTCCCTCAATGCTGCCCACTGGTACTTATTATGTTTGAGTAGATCCTGCCATTACCGATGAAACATTTAGAATCCCTTTAAAAATAAAATCTAGGGCTGGAGAGATGGCTCAGCAGTTAAAGGTACTTGCTTGAAAAGCCTGATGGCCTAGGTTTGAAATGCCATTACCCACATAAAAGTTGTGTATGTGTCTGGAGTTTATTTGCAGTAGCAAGAAACGCTGGCACATCCATACTCACTCTCTCTGTCTACCTCTCTCTATCTATAAAATAAATAAAATAATTAAAAAATAAAGTCTAAATCTGGAGAGATAATTCAGTGCTTAAAAACTCTTTTTTTTTCTTTATTGTCCATAATGAGTTACATTGTTTAGTGGGCCAACCATGAGTTGTTATCCCCAATTCCCTGTTGCCCCCCTTCCCCATCCCCAGTCAGCTGGATATCCTCCTCCGTGGGCTGTCTGGATTAGTCTTTGTGGTAGGAGACCATGGATAGCCCAGTCTTCTTGCAAAGCCTGATAGCCAGGGATCAATTTCCCAGTGCCCATGTAAACCTAGATGCACAATGTGATACATCATGCATGTAGAGTTTTCTGCAGTGGCTAAAGGCCCTGGTACACCCATTCTTTCTTTCTCTCTCCCTCTCTCTCTCTCTCTCTCTCTCTCTCTCTCTCTCTCTCTCTCTCTCTCTCTATCTCCCTTTCAAATAAATAAAAATATATTTGAAAAACTAAGTCTGTGCTGGGTGTTGTAGTGCCTGCCTTTTCCTTCCAGCACTAGGAAGGCAGAGGGAGAGGATCTCTATAAATTCAAGGCCATCCTGAGACTACATAGTGAATTCTGGGTCAGTCTGTATGAGAGAGAAAAGATCCTACCTTGAAGAAAACAGTCTACTCTTTTGCTTGGCATCTTTACCAAATGTCCGGCTTGTTCACTGCACTTTACTGGATATTTAACAGCATGCAATTGACCAAAGATTAACCGTTCACTTTCCTTTTTCTATCAAGTTCCGTTGAGGGTCCTTAGGAGTTGCCTTAAGGGTCTGGGAAAGAACCCTTGGTGCCTTTATCTCTATCATTTGTGCTGGGATGGGTCAGTGTCTTGCTGACCATGTGGCTTCCTTTAAACACACTGAGAGCCTTTCCTTCTTGAAAATCTCTCTACTTTTCGGAATGTATTAGTCAGGGCTCTCTAGAGGAAATAGAGTTGATAGAATGGATAGGGGAATTTATTGGGGTAGCTTACAGCAGTCCCACAATAGCAGTCTGCAGGCCCACAGGTGAAGAAACCCGTAGCTGTTCAGTCCATGTGGCTGGATGGCTCAACAGTCCCAACCCAGCCCAGAAGGCCTGGTGGCTCCCTGGGGAGTGGTGGCTTTTCAAAACCAAGATGTGAAGCCGAGGTAACTGGGTTCTGATGTCCAGGAAGGTTAGGAGAGCAGGATGCGAGTGCAAGTCACAAACTGCAGCAGCCAGGGGAGGAAGGAAGAGAGGTTCCCTTCCCCTCAAGCTTCCTTATATTTACTCCCCTTCTGGAAGGCCCACCCACTGAGGGAAAGGGCTCTCTGTGGAGAAGGAGCCTCCTCCCTTCTCCAAAATCCCAAAAGGATTTTGTCAATCCTTTCTAAAGGCAAACTCAGAGACCCACCCAAGATTACTATGGATTATTACATAGGTCAAGTTGACAATAAACTTAGCCATCAAGGTACTCCTATCAGTTTCTTTACCAGCCTTTGTGATTAATAATAACTGTTTTAATCTTCTGAAACTGGAACTCTACTCCTATGTGTGGACATCTTTCCCTTTACACTCTGGAGGACAGTCTATTGGGTATGGTTTCTTAAGAACTAAATTCGGGCTGGAGTGATGGCTCAGGGGTAAAGGTGCTTGCTTGCAAAGCCTAACAGCCTGAGTTTGGGTCCCCAGGAGGCATAGATAGCCTGATACACAAAATGGCACATGCATCTGGAGTCTTTTTGCAGTGACTGGATGCCCTGGTGCACCCATTCTCTCTGTCTGTCTTCTTTCTCTCTCTGCTTGCAAATAAATAAATAAAATACTCAAATAAAACTAAATTCTATAGGCAGGAATTCCCTCTTTGTCCAGCTACCACACCTGTCAATCTACCTACATCTGCACAAATATTCTTTCCTTCTGAGATCACAACACAGGAGATACCACACCTTTTACGTAAAGGTAAAAAAATAACAACAACAACAACAACAACAACAACAAAATATCAGTGCACCTCGGATTTAGATGCGGGAAATTACCTTCCCTCCCTGGTTTACTTTTCATCGTTTCTCCTCACTTCTTAATTCAATCCATTCTGCTATCTTCTCTCTGCTTTTCTTTCTTTTTCTGACGATTCCATGAATATCTGTAGCATCCTACTGTCTAGGTCTTTCGGAAGCCTGACCTTTCTTCACCCTTCAAGCAGTCTGTGAAGTATTTTCATTTTCTCTTCTCAAAGCCATCTTTTGCACTGACCTCTGTGTAGCACTTTTTCGAAGTCCTCACTCTGTCCCTAGCAGTGTTTGCATACTGTCACTGTGAGGAGACTAGAGACTTCTGCAAGGTCTGTCCTTCCTACTCTGTCCTCCTCCCCTGTACAAACCTATACATGGCCATACTTTATATCTACCCATAATTGTTATTTCCCCATATGTATGTATTCCTATCAAGCCAATCCGGGGCTCTCTTCAGTCACAATTGAATGTCTTTGAAACAATGCAAAATTTAAGTGTCACACACATCTCACCTCATAGTCACACTGCTAATCATCTTTGCACCTTGCTCTGTCAGTTTTGCCTCCTAAATATTTAGATCAATTGTACGGGATTGATTTTCATGTCTTCTATCATGAGTTGCCTGGATATGATTATGGGGAGATGAGATTGTATCACAGGAAAGTCAGGTTATAACACCAATCCAAGATGAGCTTTTGACTTGGATTCTCAGTAGAGTTATGAATTGGGCTACCAACAGAGCCAGGATGGTGGCAAAACTTCTGTATTGAATTTCTGATATGACTGGCAAATGACTTTAGAGAAATCAATGTGCCTATTAAGCTAAAAAAAAAAGGTGTTTTAAGAATATAAAATCCATTACCCCCTTTTTTGGATACGTTGCATTTATATCTTTTTCACTCTCTTCAAAATAAAGTCTAAACCGAAATCCATGAACTGAATTCTGTGGTTCCACGGAAGTTTACCTTTTATTGGAAGCAATATATAGTAAATAAATGTATGCATATGCATGTACACCCATGAATAAATATAAAATGTTATGTGTCAAGGACTCAAAGGATAAAGCAAATAAAAGAAACTCTGAAAAGATAATTTAGAAGCTTCGCCCAGGGTGTGATATTTGAGCAGAGGCCAAAACATGTGAGGAAGCAAGGTGATAGGTTTCCAGGCTGAGAGATTACCTAGTGTCACAGGCTTTGAGACTGGGGAGCACGAAGAGACTAAGGAATAATAAGAAAGGTGTATGTGAAAGGCATTTGGGAAATGCAGGTAAGTATTTAAAGACATAACTGAGGACCAGAAAATGCATGCCCAGGGGAAGTGAAATAGATCGTCTTGTCTCCTCAGCACGACAGGAAGTTATTAGAGTACTTTGAACAGCAACCAGCAAGAAGTGAACTATGCTTCACAAATATTTCCCTGATGATCAGACAGGCCACAGTGAAATAGCATCGTTAGCAAAGCCAGCCCAGGATGCAGGAATTAATATTTCTGTATGATGAAACTCTTGAAAGCATGAACACAGGGAGAGCTTATATTTATTGGAATGCAATGTTCCAGGAGCTAAGAGAACGGGAAAGATTCAGAGCACAGGGGTATTTTGAGGAGTCGGGATACAGCTGCCCAAAGTATTTTACAGGCAAGAAGGCATCATAGTGAGACCCTTGGTGACAATAAGCATGGATTCAAAAAGAAAACTGCCCCCAAACAGGAATAATAGTCTTAGAGCCAATGAATCAGGTATAGCATATCTGAACTAAATGAAAGGAGAAACATTTCAATAAAGGATAACTCTGAACATGAAGAATCCTCTGAATTACAACCCTTCCTTTTAGAAAGATGCAGCATTCAGGTGCCAAAACTTGAGTCAGAAGTTGCAAACAATTTCAGAAATGTTACTACTTTATTAAATACACGTACTGTACTTAATTTTAAATCAAGCACTCCACTGCAATTAAACTCGGGTCCTTTGTCACCTTTTAAAAAGGAAAACAATCCTTGTGTGAGAATTATTAATAAAGATACTGCAAATATGAGAGAAAATAGCCTCAGAACATAACAAAAGTAATTCAATTCTTGTTTCTCTAGAGAAGAGATATCCTGGCTTAAAAATTGCTTTTAGGAGCTTGGAAGATGGCTCAGCAGTTAAAGACACTTGTTTGCAAAGCCTGCTGTCCTTGGTGTAAAGCCAGATGCACAACATGGTGCATGCATCTGAAGTTTGTTTGCAGTGGCAAGAGGCCCATTCTCATTCTCTCTCTCTCTCTCTCTCTCTCTCTCTCTCTCTAATATAATATAAATAAAAATCACTTTTATTCTGTAATAAACAATACTTTTACAAAATGTAGGTCAGCTTCATGTAGATTTGCTATTACTTCCATTGATACCATTTTTAATTATAATCCTTAATTCCAAGTGAAGTTACCATCTATATTAATGGCCTATATATTTTGTGCAGCACTGAAAGGGACAGGAATATTCCAATTCAACAGAAAAATATGTATGAAGACCATCAAGATTTTCTCAAATTGCTCAAAGGAGTCACCCTGACTTTCAGTAAACTCCAGCCGTCATCTGAGTGAGTGCCAGAAATTTGCACCTCAGGTTATGCTGAGTCAACATGAAACATGGTTTAGAGTGCAAGCTAACTAGAACCTCTGGTGAGCGAGGTCAGCGTGATGGAACAGAAGGTCATGTGTGACTCCTAAATTCTGAAATTACTTTTCACATATTTCTTGTTCATGTTCTCTTTTTGGCAATTTATAAGATTTGTACTTTTTTGGTGGTAAGATCTTTATCTTAGCTGGGGATCATTTCTGATGACCCAGGCTTATCATTTGGAGTTTCTATGTCTCATAAAAGTCAATGTACATCTTTAAGTGAAAATATCGTTCATTACTCTAGTCTTTCTGTCTTCAACTGCTTCTTCTGCAGTGTAAATTAATTTAAAGTTACAAATTAAATATTTCTTGAATGCATAATTTAAAAAATGCTTGGGGTTATATACAAACAGATTAAAAGGGTCATTTTTGCCCTCTTCATTTAATTTATTGCTTTAATTTAATTTAATTTCTAGTATTCCTTCTAGACCCCCTTATCACTCTAATGCATACTTTTGCTATTAAAAGTATTATTCACTGGGCATTTACTTTGAGTCCATTTTTGCTTCTTAAGTACATATTGCTTTTTAAAGCAGGAAAGTCGAGATAGTTCAATAGCTTTGGATATTTTACTCGAGTTTTTCTAATTGCTGTCTAAAGTTTCCAAATTTTAATATTATATAATCACCAAAAGACCACATCAAAGGAAGAGACTATTTTTTTCACACAAGTCTCCACATGTCTGCTCCTTTTTCTACATAAAAGCCTTGTTTATTCTTACTGTAATTGAATCATATAAATTTTATATTAATGCATTTTTATTTGGTTACATCATGTACTACTGTGAGCATCTAAGAGAAATTTATAAAACTGGGCATGTAAACTATTCACAAATAAAACACTTCATCAGAAACTGTTTAAGAGAACCATACTCTCATACATGTCCCTTTTGAAATTAAACAGAACACATTAGTGATAGGATTCTATAATTCTATAGATTAATCTGAAGCTAAAGGAAAGAGCTTCAGGTTAAGATTAACTTTTTATTTTGTGTTTCTGCTACTTTGTTCCATTGTATAGACTTTTACAGATAATGAACATAAAAGAAAAATTAACCATAAATTAAATTTATTAAAGTAGATTCATGAACATATTACATTTGCCTCATAAAAACCTAAATCAAATGCTAACAGATATACTGCTTTCTTTGTGAGGAACGTCATGGTATGTAAGCATCAATCTTTAACTTTAAGCTATCACTTAATATCTTTATTTCATTAAGTAAATTGACATTCAAATTAACCTGATGCTTAGACCTCACTTGTAGTGTATTTTAAACAATATAAGTTTAGAAAGTATTTTTGAAACTTATAGGAAACTGGAATTTTTGAAGGTACTCCAAAGGTGCAGATCTTATGGATTTTGATATTTTAGTCCACCATTTTCAGGTTATTTACAATTCCTTTTCCTGATCTTCTGTGACTCTTGACATCAGCCGCTAACTCAATTATTCTGTAATGGCTCACACTACATGAACTCCCCAACTACTAGAAATAAGTGAGGTGAATGTATAGAGACCACTAGGCAGCATTGCAATAAAAGTGTAACCCCGACTACGGTGACCAGCCCAGCACTGATCAAAACGGCAGGCTGCTTTGATGAAAACACGATTGGTTTGGAGGCCTCTATGGGAACGGCCAGTTTGTAAAAGCTTCTCACAGAATATTTCTGGCTTTGGCTCTTAAATTCCTGGAAGAGAAACTGACCTTGGTGGAAAAGAAACGAATTCTTTATTTTATCTCAAGGAAGTCATCAGCCTCTCACTTTCTAACCCTCCTTTCAGAATTCAAAATTTCCAAAGTATTATTATTGTAAGAGATGCCTTTGAAAAAAGAGATTATAAAACAGAGAATTCCAGCCATAATCACAGTGGCAGACTCTCAACTGAGTAAATATTTGGGGAAAACAGTTGATGTGTAAAATAAAAAAAAGCACATCAAGTTAGGCTCTTACATCAAGAGTGACAGAAATGGAGGAAAAGACTCTTTTTAAAAGGGCCTTATGCCAGACCTCACATACCTCTGTCTTTCAGCTACGGTCAAAACCATGCACTGATTCCCAGCCCCATATTCATCTTGTCTGGTCAATGCTGTTAGGGAAAGCTGAGTTGAATCTATTGTGAGAAATCATTCCTTTGGAGTTAATCATTTAAATGATACACGAAGAGCATGTTAATTATCATAATTTATGAGATTCTAGAATCAATGTGAAGGCAGACATTATATATATATGATATATATATATAATATATGTAAATATATTATATACATATATCAGGTCTGTGTCTGAATCAAGCAAATCAAGTTGATGAGTGGGATTAAAAAGAGTAAAAGATGGTACTTCCCACCTGATTTTTAAGTAATATTTATTTTCTGTTTTGATAAGGCCAGAATATCCATTTCAAAGCAGAAAAACAGGAAGAATCCACTGGCAATTTCTCAACTTGTTTGTTCTTTCTTTTTTATTTTTTTTCCCTCACCAAAATAACTGGATGTTTTTGTATTCTAGAGAAATAGTCTAGGGGACTGCATATATTTAAATCAGATTGGCTCCATCAGAACTGTAATCCATGTGGATGTCTGATGTGTCAGCAGATGGACCATTGGCTTAGTTGACATAATAAATACTTCTTACATGGTTGAGATGTTCTGGAGTAGATTTCCTATTAACAAATCTAGGAGGATTACACATTCCTGAAATGTGTAAATGCTGCCTACTGTCTGTCCTTGAAATAGTCATAGTTCAGAGTGGAGAGATTAAAACAAAAATAACTTTGGCATGGGATATCTGTGTTATGTTAATAGTTAGACCCAAGTACTGAGTCAGCTGCTGTACTTTTGGATTGAATATAGGTATTATACAGGAGTAAGAAGGCTACAAAATCTGTAACAGCCAACGCTAAAATTTGTAGTAGCTTTTCTGCATCTACAAAACATGAAGAGATGACATCTATCTATAATTGTTACCACAGGCAATTAGCAAGATTGTCATAAGCTGAAAATCACTTATAAGAACACAATACAGTTCAAACAAACCAGTATAAAGTTTCCTGTGACTGCATCATGGGGTGACTTCAGCAAGAGGGTCTTACCATCTAGTGACATGATATAACAGAGCATTTAGTGTGGAAAGAAGACTTATTTCATTTTATTTTATTTTTATTTATTTATTTTGGTTTTTTTGAGGTAGGGTCTCACTCTAGCCCAGGCATGGGCTAGAATTCAATATGGACCTGGAATTCATTATGTAGTCTCAGGCTGGCCTGGAACTCAGGGCAATCCTCCTACCTCTGTTTCCTGAGTTCTGGAATTAAAGTTGTGTTCCACCATGCCCGGCTAGATTCTTTTTTAAAATATGATTTTGATGCATAAAGAAGGTGAATTATCCAATCATTTACTCAATTTCATTTATTTGGTGTTTTCTTTTTTCACTTCTTAATAAACTAATTCAGAGACCTCATTTGTTAGGGTCAGACAATTTTCTCAGTGATTGCAATGTATTCTTAATAGTAGTGTATTATCTGTCAAATGCTGTGCTGTAAAAACAGAAAGGTAATATTTGGGCAGCCGAGTGACAGTTTTTAATTCTATGGTAAAGAATTTTAAAGTTCAAATTATATAAATGTTAATTAAAACAATAAAGATTGTAAGACCCTATGTGAAGATTCCATTATTTCATCAATGGCATTAAAGAAGTGACACTGATAATTTGTTAATGAGTTTGGGGATATTTGAAATCTACAATATTCTCATAGATGCAGAAATAATGTCAGATTGTGTCTTGAAAATATGACCATGACCAATGACAGGAAAAGTGGTGAGATTAAATGCCTGTATCAATTTGCCCCTTTTTATAGAAATAGGACATTCTTTTTCTAATCACTAGTCAAGGGCAATAAAGATAATATTTTTAAAGAAAATTTAGGAACTGGAAAACACACACACACAGATTTATATAGAAGAAAGCTACAATTTAACGGAGCAGAAGTAAAGTTGGTCCCAGATAATGCAGAAATACAAAGTCCCGAAACAGCAAGGAACATGGCAGGAACAGGAAGAAATGGAAATGATAGTCTGAGGTAGGAGGAGAAATTTAGTATGCTGATTACATATAATAAGAAAGGCTGATTTGGAAGCTAAGTTCAACAAATTACCCTGCAAATGGGAGTCAGCATTTTGGACAGACTTTTATATACAACACTAAAACAAAATCGCTGCTAATTCACTTCTCATATAAGTTAGAATGTTCCCTGGTTACAGTAGAGGTGATGTAATTAGGATGCTCCTGCTGTACAGCTTTCTAACAATGTGATAGGTTTCCTTTATCTGCATGAAGATTTGTCATAGATTCAACTATTGTAAACTATTGTATACACACACATTTTATATATATATATATATATATATATATATATATATATATATATATATATATGAGCAATTGGATGTGGATTCATTTTCACACTTTCAAAATCCTTGAAAAGGACTCCTTTTAAATAATGAAAGGGCAGGCTGGAGAAATGGCTCAGTGGTTAAGGCACTTGCCTCCAGTGCCTAAGGCCCCAAGTTCAATTTCCCAGGGCCCACATAGCCAGACCCACAAGGTGGTGGCCCTGGTTTACTCTCTCTCTCTCTCTCTCTCTCTCTCTCTCTCTCTCTCTCTCTGCTTGAAAATTAATAAATAAAATATTTTAAAAATAATAATAATAATAATGAAAGGGCATTTGTTCACACACCTGTTCAATAAATGTTTGCCTGACAGTATATTAGAAACAGAATGATTTTTTTTTTGCAGAAAAGGAAATACCAAATATGGGGAGGTTTCCAAGTTGCTCTTAGTCTGGCTGAGAAGTTAGAGCCCTGGAAATAATTAATAGAATATATAGTAATTGTGTTATGTTAGATTTGCACACACAGACTTCATGAACCCTGAGGGAGGAGACTTATTTCTACTTGGATATCAGAAGGGATTACCAAAGCCCTTTCTTCTTTATCTACTTCGACTCACAAGCCTTCGGATGAATTCCAGGAATTCATGGATATTTCACCTTTTTAAAAAACCTAGTTCTATGCTTGGACTGAAACTTTCACTTGTCCCCATGGGAAGATGTCTCAGTCATCTAAGGATCATATTCTGCTTGAGCTAAACAAACAAACAAAAGCAACAAAAACAAATGGACCAGAAACACATCTGTGACTTTAGAATATGAATGTTTGCACTATGTCTCTCTGGCATCCAGGTGGAGATTAATGTTGAAGAGAAAACAAATTTTCCATGTGAAAAAATTTAGGAGATTGTGTATGGAAAAGTTAAGCTCTGTCCTAAGTGGTAAATAAAAGATGCATTCAAGAAAAATTCACAATGTATATATTTTTTCTTGTGTAGAATGGCAATTCAAGCCAAACCCCTAGAATTTTGACAAAGTTAACAAGACAAAACTAGACACCTACTCCATGAAGAAAGTGATAATTGAATAAGATCTTACTTAAGGGAAGAAGCAAAGGCTCAGTGTGGTAATTACATATGAAAGAGTCAGTGTTTCAGTTTCCTTCTTATTGCTGGGATAAAGCACTTAACAAAATCAGCTGGTAGGAAGGAAGATTCTATTTGGGTTAATAGTCCCAAGGGTGTTGCATGATGGCAGGGGGCAGCATGGTGTGAGCAGAGACTGGTCATCTCATCTACCAGAACGGGTGGAAAACAGCTTCAAGAGACTCAGCCTATCTTTATCAAGGGGTGGGAGTGGCTATAACAACCAAAAGACCACCCCCAACAACCCACCTCCTCTAGCAAGACTCCATCTCCCAAATTGCTGTCAGCTGTGAACCAAGCAGTCAAAACACAAGAATTTATAGGGGACATCTAATTCAAATCATCACAGTCAGTATATGTAATTATAAATATATTTTCATAATTTCAAAATATGTATGGCTGAGCTAGATTTGATGTCCACAATTATGAAAATATATAATCCTTACTACATTTTGTTGTATTTGAAAAATATCAGTGAGTTGAGTACATCTTTATGTATTATATTATGTAAATATTGTGTATAATCAAATCAGATAGAATAAATGCCTGAAGAAAAGCCTATTCTATTCAGATACTTGCTTAAATTTCTGTTATTTTTTGGTTGATTCAGTCAGGAACCCCCTGTAAAGTATATCAGGCTATGGAAACATTAAAGAGTCCACCCTTTCTGCACACTTAATAAGAAATACATAGGGTTGGTGGAAGAAATACATAGGGTTGGTGCCATAGTCAGCCACATGCCGCTGGGATCAATCTTCAAACCATGCACAATTTGGGGGAGGAAAGTACTTATTGAAACTACAGATTGACAGGTCTGAGCAGAGAGAAAAACCCATCACCTACACCACACACACAAAACAGGGAACATGCAGGAGGGCCAAGGATAGAATTTCTTCTTTATATAGCCTTAGGGTGAGGTCTTACAACCCTATCTCAGACTTAATGGCTTCCTGAGTCTCTGGAATTTCCTTCCTGCACTGCCCACACAGGAAAGGATGTTTACTTCTAGCTCCTTTGAGCTTATTTACATCCTGCCCCCTAAAGAGAGGCTGCCTTCCAGTAAACATCCTCAGAGACCCACCCAAGATAATTAAAAAGATCAAGTTGACAACAAAACCTAACCATCATAGTTGGGGATATAGCTCAGTGATACAGTGCTTGTTTGGCATACATAAAGTCCTGAGTTCAAAACCCAGTAACATACACACAACACAGACACAGAAACACACATCCACATGGAAGAAATGAAAGAAGAAAGGAAGGGATGACAGGAGGGAGGGAAGGAAGGAGAGTGGGAGGGAGGGAGGGAGAAGGTAGAAGAGTGTTTCAATTCTAAAGCATTTGAAATATATACTTCTCTCAACTCCTATATAAATTATAGTTTATCATTCTGTAAGTATTTAGCATTGAACCAATTATAGACAGAGTACTGAGTAGATTGTTCAGCTATCAGTACATGTTCTGCATATGTGTATAAATCTCTGTGCTTGCTGTTACTGAAAGGATTCCCTAAGAGTGCACTTTAATCTTCTTGACTTTTGTTTCCTGGTATATTAGGTCTGCAAAACTAAGAAAGAACAACGTGGTGAACGATAGTGCAGCCAGCTGCTCTCCCCAGATAGCATTTATATTTTATATTCCACAGTTCACATATTTTAATATTCATGACTACATGTTTTTTGATAATATTTTTCACATCTTTAACTGACTGAAATAGCATGAAAAAGTTATCCTTAGTAATGGAGTCTCATATAATGTCTGACAAATGTATGCATTGAAAAATGTTTGGATGAGTTTAAACATATTTACCTTTTCAACATTTACCAGTTCTTTGTACAAAAGCTTTCACAGTTCTTTCGTCTAATTTTTCAAGTTGAACATACTTTATCTGTTACCTGCATGCTGCTCTATCATGCTCCTACTTTCCACATTTTAACACAGAAATAGACCTGAACATGCTGGTACTTATGTTTAAATTATATTTTCAAAATGAGTCCTAGATAATTCTTCACAAATCCTTGTGGTTCGATGTAATTGATGATTCAAGAGTAAATGCAGAGCTGGAGAGATGGCTAAGTGGTTAAGACACTTGCCTGTAAAGCCTGACAGCCTGGGTTCAAATCCCCAGCATCCACATAAAGCCAGATGCACAAAGTGGCGCATGCATCTGGAGTTTATTTGCAGTGGCTGGAGGCCCTGGTGCAGCCATTCTCTCTGTCCCTCTCCTCTCCTCGCCTCGCCTCCCCTCCCCTCCCCTCCCCTCTCCTCCTCTGCTTGCAAATAAATAAAATATAAAAAAAGAGTAAATGCATGCACTAGAAAATCCTGTTTCTTACATATTAAAGAATGGAATCTGAGTGATCCAGGGCAACAAGGAAGGGCAAGTATCCATATCACGAATTCAAAATTTGAAACGAGTCCTAGTTAATTATCAAGAAGAACATTAGCTTAAATTATCAGATTAAAAAAGAAGAAAAGGCAAAGAGATAAGGAATCACCAAAGGAGGAAGCAGTAAAAAGTGAAGATTATTCAGAAAATAGACTCATAGCATAAAACCTAAGATCAGCTCCATATAATGAAATTACAGAGACATAGTAGTTTTCTCTTGATATATAAAGTAGTTCTAATCATTCAGTCATACATATACATATCTGTGTGTGACCTATAATATTTCTCCTTTTGAAAAATTGCAATTAAATGAAAATTATGAATTTCACTTCAACTACTTACCAGCTATGATCTAAGATATTTATCCTTTGTGGTCATCTATACCAGTGGTTTTTCTTGCCCAAGCAGCATCTGTGAGAAAATGATAAAATTACAGTTAGAGTCCCCAGGTTGACCGAGGACTGTCAATATTCACCATGTCAGGTTGTCATTTATCCGTGCTGTGTGATGCATGCTTCAAGGGCTTCTGAACACTGGAAAAGAAGTATTTGCTGATCTGCAGTATGCTGGCACTTTAGAAACAATATTTAAATTTGGTAGGTAGTCTTTAAGCTGTAGATAATCAAAATAAAATGTAATATTCAAAGAAAAGTAGCTGTGTTACAAAAAAAAGAAGTATTTGCTGATCTGCAGTATGCTGGTACTTTAGAAACAATATTTAAATTTGGTAGACAGTCTTTAAACTGTAGATAATCAAAATAAAATGTAATATTCAAAGAAAAGTAGCTGTGTTACAAAAAAACCCCACCCTTTTAGAAGATTAGGTTTATTTTCACTTCATATGCTTCAAAACTTAACACATAACTAAATATTTTATAACATTTTTAAAGCATTTATTTTTATGCCCATAAGCATAAATTAACATGTTACTGTGTGCTCTGTGAAATTTATTTTAGCTTTCAAATAACAGAGATAAAAAGTAGTAGCCACCACTTCAATCAATTTGTACTAAGTGCCTGTCAAGTATATTTAGTTACAGCGGAGAATAAAATGACCCAGGTCTCTACATAGAGAACTCTTTTAAAACACCATGGAAGTTAAAAAAAAAAAACACATATCCTAACCTTGATTTTAGATGGGCTTCACTGACTTCTATTAAATTGATTCATTAATTTATAGGACGAATCTGATTGAACTCTTTTTCACTGTTCAATGGGACAGACTTTCGATTAAGTAGCTCTAATCATTCAGTCATGCATAAGAAGCCATATGAATTAGATTATATAGTACCTTGTAAGAAAATTGTCCATTATAAATACTACTCAGCATTATCACATTATTTAATTTTGGAATATATTTCAAAATTGCAAAATTTCTGACTTATAAATTGATCCATTTATGTACACTCAAATGATCAGAATATGAATTAAATGACCAAAATATTTTGCCAATGTTTAATTACATAATATTGCATTTGACAACTATGTTTAGAAATTTTACTAGCAACTTTTGTACTTAAAATACATAGTCGTGATGCACTTAGTGACAATATATTCAATCTCCTGGGACAGAAATTTCACTATTAAAATAACAATTATGAATATGCATTGCATGATTTGAATGAAAAAAAAGTGCCCCTCTTAGTTCCATGTACTTGAATTCTTAGTTCCCAGCTGGTGGCACTATTTTAGGAAGATTGTGGAACCTTTTTGGAGGTGTAACCCTGTTTGAGGAAATGCTCTACTAAAGGAGGGTTTTTGAGTTTTGTTGCTTGGCCCTATTGCTATTGGACCTCTGAACTCCTAATTGTCAACACATTGTGACCAGCTCTGCTTCCTGTCTGCAAATGTGACTCTGGATTTCCCAGACATGGAACTTTCACTGAGAAACTCTAAACTGAGAATCAACCTTTCTCTGGATTCCCCTAAGACCACTATGCTTTCCCTCCCTCGAAACCTCTGATGGGAAACTTTAGGCTGAGAATCAACCCTTTACCCACTTTCATAAAATATTTATTTATTTAATTTGCAAACAGATGGGGAGTAGGATATATATATATATATATATATATATATATATATATATATATATATCTTTAGATGAGTTTAAACTTATTTATCTTTTCAACACTTATGAGTTCTTTGTATCAGAAACTTCCACAATCCTTTCAGTGATGCATAAGAAACCATGTGAATTAGATTATATATATCTTGTAAGACATACTTTCTCTCTATATATATACATATATATATGTGTGTGTATATTTATTTATCTAATCTATCATCTCTATATATCATCTCTTAGAGATGATAGATTAGATAGATGATAAATGGTAGATAGAGGATAGATAAACAGATGATAGATAGATAGATAGATAGATAGATAGACAGACAGATGATTGATAGATAGATAGACGATAGATAGATAGATAGATAGATAGATAGATAGATAGATAGATAGATAGATAGAGTGAGTGAGCGGGTGAGTATGGGTGTGCCAGGGCATCCAAAAACTGCAAACAAATTCCAGGTGCATGCACCATTTTGTGCATCTATATTATCTATAGAGATGGTATCTGTGGAATGATTACAATTGCGAGTTACCTTCTTGTTCTAGAAAATAGAGGTGCTAATATGACACAGCATTAGGAAATGTCAGTGGGTAAAGACTACCGTCAAAGATTGAACCTTTACTATTATTTGGACCCAAATTGTTTCACTTTTGATTTATGAGTGAAATTTTCTTTTCCTGAGACGGGACAGTGAAGACTAGTATGTTCAGACAGAGAAACACGAAACCTCTTTGTTGAACTGGGGAAACTCTTGGGAAGATACAGCAAATACATTTTTTTTTAAAGTCAGGAATGCCTAAAATGTGAGGCAATCCTTTTAGACACTGTGCAACTTCCATACATATCCTGCAGAGCAACTCCTAAACTCCACTTCGCAGTTCACAGTTTCCCTTGCCACCAGAGTGGAGGGATGTGACTTGGACACTGTCCACCAGTGTTTTCTCAGGGAACTCAGAGTTGCTAACAACTCGATGAGAAACTTGGGCTTGAGGCATCCTTCTGTTGTGAAGAGAGCTGTCAAGGAGCTCGGATGGAGGGGAGGGGAGTGTCAGCTGTGCCTTCAGGGGCACATATTCAAAATACACTGTTTGGTTTTCTTTTCCTTTGTTTTTCTCAAAATCTCATATGTGATTCTTTCCCTCTATCCCTTCCACATTCCAGTCCGCTTTCTCATGTGTTTCGTCATGTCTTTTCTTCCTGCCAACACTAACTTAACCTCCAACAATTGCTCACCCCAAGCAGTGTGCTGGTTATTAATTCCGCAAGATGGGTAAACCAATTGCTGTCTCTGAATTCCATCCCTTTCACCAAAGAAAGTGGTGTGTAAGCTGTGAAGGTTGGTTTTCAATAGAGGTTTGTTGAAATCTTGATTTCCCTCTCGGCTGGTTAAACTGAGAGCACACAGGGGTCTCCATCATCCCACAGTGCTTTCATTAATAGGCTGTCTAATTTAGCTAGGACCCAAATTGATACATTTTTCAGCTTCAGCTGAGATTCATTCTATGAAGTGATTTGCACATATACAACATTAAGATAACTACTTGGACAGAATGGGAGGAAAAAGAATTCAAAAAGCTGTGTTGGCTGAGGCCAGAGAGTAAATGAGCAAAAAGAAAGGAAGAGAATGAGAGACCATATGAAGCAAGCAGCTGAGTGTTTAGCAATCAAATTCTTCCCTTTCTTTCTTATATGAGGTCAGTGGAACCATTAAGTCCCATCATGCACTTGCTTCCCACAGACTAGTTTCATTGTTCCTTCCAGAGGTGATAAATATATGTGTAGCTAAACTTGACTTTCCTTAACAATCCATCCTGCTAACTCTTGCTATCCCAGTTAAACTTTCCAGAACCATGTTAATATTTTGGACAAGCACAATTATGCAAATGCCACAGAGAAGAAAAGTTTGATGTCCTAAAGACACCAACTTTAAGCTATTCCACAGTGCTGTGGAAGAGAATGACCATATATGACCTCTTGAGGAGAATTTCACCTCTCTCAGCCATAGTTCTCTCAACTGTGAAAATAAATGGAGCCAATAATTAATCCTTAAGGTAATTATGTTTGGTAAATTCCAAAGAGAGTTGCTTAGCATTATTCTTGACAATGAGTTAGCAGTTCATAAATGTTATCTTCTTTTATCTGACCCCTGGGAGTAATGAGGAATTTATGCACATATTACAAAAGGTAGTAATTCAAATACATAATAAAATAATAGAAAGTGATTGAAGTCAGGGTCTCACAGAAATACCTGATGTTTTCTGTATTACTTATGATAATGCAAAGAGTTATAAAATGGAAGCAAACTTGATATTTATCAACGTATTTATGATTTGGAAATCTTGTTAGTCATGACACCAGGAATGAGCCTGGAGGACCTGGTGCTAAGTGAAAGGGGTCAGATAATCTTATGCATGGAATCTAAACTACTTAAATTAATGGAAGAGGATAATGGTGGTTTCCTGGATGGCAGGAGTGAAGTAGGGATCTGATGGCCAGTTTTAATAATGAGGATGATTAACTTGCACAGGTAGACTATATGGCATCTTGTTCATAGCTAACACTATAAAATTTTCTCAGAAGGTAGCTCCCAGATGTTCCTGCCTCAAAGCACAACTATTAATGATATTCACAGAGATGGGAGGAAACTTGGAGAAGTGTTCAAAATGCTATGAGGTTAGTGGTGATAACAGCTGGATGTGTTTATGTATCCATTTCTCCAACTCATTACTTTGTATACATTGCACATGCAAAGCATTCAATAACACAATCATTCTTCAAAAAAGTATCGAAAACATGAATAAAGCAGTGACAAAAAGCCATGAGATGTGACATTTATTCTGACAAGGGAAAGGTAATAGCATGGTAAAAACTTCATTTTCCTTTCAATGAAATGTCATATGTTAGATAGATTTGTACCGTCTCTTTCTGGAAACAAAAGAAAAAATAAAAGCACTTTGGTTTAATAAACTCCAAGTCCTTTTCAGATTTGTGGAATTATATTGAATATTTACATAAACACATTTCCTATAGTTATTTGCCTTTGTTTCTTAGAATAAAAAAATACAATTTCAGATATATTTGTTTATGGTCTTTAAATCCTAATTTGTTACTTAAAATATTAAAAATCAAATTTACATAAAATAACAAAGAAGTAATTAGCATAGTTATGTATTCTATGTTATTAAGAAAGCCTGAATTTTAGATGAAGGAGTTCTCACATTTCTTTTTGTGTTCAGTAATATAAGAATAATGAAGAAGAAACTGGAGCGAGGCGCCTTTTTATAGGCAGTCAGATAGGGACAGGCCTAAGGAGAATAAGAAAATTCCACCTCACCTGCCCCAGCATAACTAAAACTCACTGTGATCCAGCCTCATTCTAGCTAGCTACAAGTAACACTCCACCACAGAAACTTCTTGCTTCTTTCTCCTTTGCTCAGCACACTTAAGTAAGCTGACCTCAGTCATCCTTGAGTACATGAACCAATCAGGTCTCTCTTTGCACATCTTTGTTTTATAATGAGGCTCATCTTCATTGGATGTCTGAGCTGTATAAAGGAGCCTAACCTGGTTTGGGAGCTCTCTCTTCTTCCTGTGGTTTTGCCTGAACACCAGTGTGTAAGTCTGTCTCTCCCCTTCCCAGCCTGGCTGGGTATTTTCTTGCTTGCCTCTTAATATGTGCCTTGCTTTGGAAGAACTGATTAATCACATATGATTTTC
Source organism: Zapus hudsonius (assembly GCA_004024765.1). Taxonomy (NCBI): domain Eukaryota; kingdom Metazoa; phylum Chordata; class Mammalia; order Rodentia; family Dipodidae; genus Zapus; species Zapus hudsonius. The sequence continues at coordinate 63,844 of PVHP010001101.1, forward strand.
TTTCTTTACTTTTCATTGTTTTCTTTTCTTTTTTAAATCTTTCTTTGATCTCTGAATCTTCCACTTTGATTTTTTTTTTAATTGTCCTCCTCTCTGGTCCTTTTTGGGAAGGAGATCTTTTGATTCTTATGCTTCGTATTTCTCACGTTAGTGTATGTGCCTCCTCCTGATCCCTTACCTTGGGAGATTTCTCTGAGATGGAGAATCTGTTTCTCATCTCTTTCCAGCTGGGAAAGGAGGATAACTCCCCTTTAGCTTGAGTCTTGTAGCTAGCCTGAGTTACTTCAGCTGTGAAGTAGAATAATACCATAACTTCCCTGGGAAGACATATGATGTACTTTAAATGAGATACATTTAGACTGCATAGGAAGAGGCCTCCATAGTTATGAGCTATTATTTCATACTCGACCTCTCTGTTTCTACTAATATGGGGGCGGGATTTGGAATGTCTGAGTAAGCAATAGAGCTACTCTTGGTTGGAATTTAGCCCAGGATGCTAGACAGGCACAGACATGAAAACATTCCACCATAAGTGGCCTCCAATTTCTTGATTTATAATCTACATACCAGAGAGGGTGAAGTACAGAAAGAAACTATTGAGGGAAAACAGCAAAGTTCCTGAAAATACAGGAGAGGGTCCTCAGAAAATGGGAAACTACTTGTGTTATGGGGGAATTGTATTGGAATTCACTGGATGGGGCTGAGCTGATCAGTACATTTCTCCTACTAGGTGTTCAGGTACTTTTACACCTTATTCACACCTTCCTCTCTGGTTTCTAGGGTTAGGGAAGTCCTTTAGGGAAGAAAAGCTATGAAAAGGCCAGAGGCTTCTGACATTTCTGGTCTCCTGTAAGATGGAGGTGTGAGAACTCCTTTAGTGAAAAAAAGAGATAGAAATGGGCCAGATTCTCACTTAGAGCTTAAGGACATTTCCTTCTTCTGGCCAAGAAAAAAAGAAATAATAATAATAATAATAATAATAATAATATCCTCTTCAGGTTAGAGGCCCTGCTTTCTTCAGCTGTTCCCCCAATTTCTGTCTCCTATTCTTCATCATTATCAAGTATGTCAGTTACTATGTCCTTGCCAAGACAAAAAAGCTAACCAGAAGTGGCTTAAGGAAGGAAAGTGTTTATTTTCAGTTTACAGTTTTGAGGATTTTGAGGGAAAGCCCATCATGTAAGAGAATGTGTGGAGAGTTTGGGAGTCAGAAGCAGATGGTCACACTAGCAGGGAGTAGGCAGACAGTGAGAGCTCTGAGTCGAACCATATTACAAAAGATCAAAACTCATCTGCTGTAACACACTTCCTCTAGCAAGTATCCACTTCCTAAAAGTCCTATAAACTTCCTGAACAGTGCCACCCCCTGGGGATTGTTCAGATGCATGAGGCTATGGGGAACATTTTACATACTAGCCATCAAGACCAGCTTCTTATCCTGAATATATAAGCATGCAATCTTCCACTATGAACATCACCTACTTGCATTTGGTATTTGTCACTTAGAGCCTTCCTTCCTTCATGCTTGAGTTTATTTCCAATTCATTTACATTGATTAGTTTCCCCCAATCAATTCCAAAGTCCTACTGATTTTTCCCCCCACAGGTTCCTAACACCAATCCTTTACTCTTCACATCACTGCCCTAACCTGTACTTTTATTTTCTCTTACTATGTAATGGAGTGATTTTATTTTGAAGGAAATATGTAACTTCTCAAAAGAAAGAAATCTTAAAATGAATACATAATAAGAGACAGGCATTAGGTCAGTATTTTGCTTATGAATGACAAGGTTGGTTTAACCTCTTTGATTAGGAATTTAAGAAAAAGGAAGCATGCTGAGATGCGGTGAGGAAAGCCTGGATGGTCTGATATTCCTTCTCACATGGGAGACATGATAATACCCAAAGTTATAATTCAGTTTAATCTTGGAACTACTGAAAAGTTTATTTCCTTTTAATGTTTTCACATGTGAATTTTAAATAATCCTACAATTATTTAAAATTGGCCCTGTGTTTGGGAGCAAAATAGTCTCTCTGATAGAGTAACATAAATGTGACTATTTCATGATTCTTCTGTAAAGACAGAAAACAACGGGACTTCACAAAAGGAATGAGCCGCTTCATAAATTGTCATCTGGTTATATCATAAAGAATAATTTAAATTCACTTCAAAGAGAAATTTATTTACATTTTATTGGTCAGGCTGCTTCAGTCTGATACATATTTGATTTTGCAGGTCTCACGGCACAGATATCTTATTAGTATGATTATATTTCTCAATATTAGATCATGGGAAAGCTATTCAAGTTTATGTTCCATATACCCTTCATCTCTTTTCTCAACCCATGATATATGCCTTTGAAATATAGACTCATTCATTGACATCATACGGTTTAGATAGATGTATTATGTTATCTCAGCTCCCAGATGATGGTGCTGTTTTTATCTGCCTATATATACCCAAATACACACAAGTTTTAAGCTCTGGCTGCCAGGCTTTTACTGAGATGATGGACTATATCTTTTACCTATGAGCTGATATAAATGTCTCCTTCAAGTTGCTTCTTGTCAAGTTTTCATTCACAATTATGTATGTGAAAATTAACTAATATTTAATGCCTTAGTAAAATATTTACATTTATTGAAGAAAGTTATTTAAATTTTTATGAAATACGAGGCAAAATCTTCCAGATATTTTCCCATTGTTGCAGTCAGCCACATGCCGCTGGGATGAATCTTCAATCCAGGCACAGTTTTTGGGAGGAAAGGATTTATTGAAATTACAGAATGAAGGGAAGTTTCATAACAGCAAAAGAGGTTGGCCCTCTTTCACCAGTCCAAGTAGAGAGAGAAACCCATCACCAACATCACACACACAGAACAGGAAACAGGCAGGAGGGCAAGGAGAGAATTCTTTCACCTTTATATAGCCCTAGGGTGGGGTCTTGCAATTCTATCCCAGACTCAATGGCTTCCTGAGTCTGGAATTTCCTTCCTGCACTGCCCACACAGGAAAGGATGTTTACGTCTAGCTTCTTTGAGCTTCATTACATCCTGGCCCTAGTGAGAGGCTGCCTTCCTGTGAACATCCTCAGAGACCCACTCAAGATTATTAAAAAGATCAAGTTGACAACAAAACCTAACCATCACACCCATCTACCCCTTAGATTTTCTTTTTCAGTGTTGGGGACCTAACCCAGGCCCTTACACTTGCTAAATACACTGAGCTAAATCTTCAATCCCTCCCCTACTTTTACTTTCTTGATATTTATTTTTTCCTTTCTTGCTTTAAAAATTAGAGTCAAATTGTATGAATTCTTTTCCAACATATACTTCAGCATTGCTGAAACTTTTGTCATATACACATACTATGCCATGTCATTGCAATACTTCCATGCAAACCTTTTGCAGGTAGAATGATCAATTTCTAAAATCCTGATGGCTTCAGGCAAGAGTGGATTGAAGAGAAGCAATTTGGATTTGCAGGAAGCAGTCTGGGAAGTACATCCGCTTGGTGTGGCCTCAAGGTCGAGCTCATTATCAAACCTGCTACTGAAGTGTAGCCAACATCCATAAAATCAGCCCACCAGGAGAATGCCACTCAAGGACAGTTGTGAAGGAACTGAACCGAGGTCAGTAAACAGTGCAAGGGAACGCAGAGAGGTATTTAGGGAGATGACAGACTGCTGTAGGGGAAGCAGAGCTAAAATGTTAAGGACACTGGAAGGACAGAGAAACTATTCATATGTGTAGTGTCCCTAGCATCAGTCACAGATGCTGCGGGCATGGCACTTGTGCTATCCTTTGAAAGAAAGAGAGAAGTACCTTGAACTACAAAACAAGCTCCTGCTCCCCAGCAACCTCATCTGTTCATCATGGAAGAAAATATGGAGAAATTTGCATAATTGGGAACAAACAGGCATTACTGTTTGTCATTCAGGTTTTTGGTTGGACACAGCAGAAAGTTCTGCAGCAAAATTGAAGACACAAGTTTGGTTTTTGTTTGTTTGTTTGTTTTTTGAGATAGGGTCTCTTTCTAGCTCAGGCTGACCTGGAATTCACTATGTAGTCTCAGGAGGCTGGCTTCAAACTCATGGCAATCCTGCTACTTCTGCCAGGCAAGACCCAAGTTTATACTAAAGCAAAAAAGGGAGTGTGCAGAATGTTCTAGAGGAGCAAAGTAAGGCTTGATGCAACTCAGAAACAATAATAAATCTACGTGCTCCTCAAACACCTAACTGGACTTTTGTAGTAAAAAAAATCACAATCATTACTACTGCCCAGCAAGATCAGCTACAGAGAGAAATCCAGAAGTTCTGACGAAGCTTAGAGTTCAAGGTTTGTCTACCTCTGTGCTTATCCCAAAATTAAGCCAGTTGTTTGAAGCCAGAATCCACTTGATAGAGACCCCTGTGCTGTAAGAAATAGCATTTTTCTCAAAGTCTTATATCTAGAGGGAACACTATCACATCATCGTTGCTAAACTTTAATGCGACTTTGTGACACAGAGTAGGTTTTCCTAAAACACAGCAAGGAGACATTAGGGGCAGCCCATAAGTGTGAATTTTAAAAATAATAAGGGTTTTGGAAACCATTTTATGAAGGAAGAGAAATATTGAATAAAACTGTACCAGATGGACATGAATAAATTCTGTGTTCATTTTTATATTTTCTAAATAATAGCTCATGCTTCATCTGTGTGAGAGTCCTAATAAAAGTGATTCACTGACATTACTCACAATTTGCCTAATAGACACAGAAACTGTCTAGAGACTAAAATGAGACCATGAGATGCATGAAAATACCCCCAGTAGTTATTGTGTTTTGTTATTATTATTTTACATTTTCCTCTGGTTTCTACAGCTGTTTGCAGAGATAAATTCTATTATGAAGAAAATTTCTGGCTGTGCTTTGACCCGTTATTGTTATTGTCACATCTTATAATTTGTCTTTCTGTGTTACTAAATGGCAATATATAACTTCAAGGTCACCCATGTTGATTAGCCCTTGGATATAACATTTCCTCTTTATAGATTTGATTGTTATGCCACTAATTTCTCTCAAGTTGAGCTAGACTGTTCCAAAGTAATTTCCCATTTAAAAATTCACTCAGTAAGTGAAGAATTAAAAACCAGTTTGTTGTTCAACTTTGAGGAAAACAATGCCTTTTCACAATGCTTATCGTTCTTGATCAAATACAGCTCTAACTTGGGGTATTTGGTTTTTCAATTAGGAGCACAAGCATGATAAATTATGCATTCATATTAACTGTAATGCAGAATTTCCACACCTTGAGATAATGGTCAGTCCCTGGTGATAATTATACAACAGATGGTCCTCCCTGAAACTCAACAACACATATCATGTCATTTAGCCATGAAGGAAATGAAGAGAGATTATCAAAATCAATGGAGATGGGCATCTGATTCATAGCTTCAGTGCTTAACAAAATATGGAATCAGACATAAGCAAACACTCATTTCCCCTCAGTCATTTGGCTGATTTTCAGTTACCTCCTGAGTGAGGATTCAAATAAGCCTATGTGGATAGTATTCACTTCACAAGCAATGTATACTTGTGAACATCAGATATTATACTTCAATCTGCTAGTGCTACAGTTCTGAAAATAGAAACATGGTTCCTTTGAGCTACTGATACATGGATGCATTGACAGGAGGGTTAGATGGATCTTTGTTTATTTGGGAATGTTAAATGCACTATTTTAACAAGTTAAATGAGACACAATCCATATGCCATAACAAAATATTTTCAATATACAATCCATATACCATCTTTATATTTCATATATATATATTATATATATATATATATATATATATATATATGTTTTTTTAAAGGTAGGGTCTCACACTACCTCAGGCTGACCTGCAATTCACTGTTTAGTCTCAGGGTGGCCTTGAACTCATGGCAATCCTCTTACCTCTGTCTTCCTAGTGCTGGGAGTGTCCACAACCCGGCATTATTCAGTACTTTTATACTTTATCGTAGAACAAAATATCACTCCTATTCTTTTAATTCTTTGGATGCACTTATAGCATATCTTATCTCTACATGTCCATTTACTTCTCATAATCAGGTGTAGATAGTCATGAACTTTACATATCTATGGATATGACTTTTCTTGATACAAATAAAGAAAATAAATGCTACCATAGAGTATTATATACTTTTAAATAGTTTATTTTATTTGGTATGATATTCACAAGATTCATACACATGTATCCATTTGTTTTCCCAGTTTAATACTTAATCATATAGATATACAAAATTTTGTTTCTTTCTCAATGAATGGATACTTTTAGGATTTTATAAATATCGATGCTATCATATTGTCTTTTGTGTGGACTTAACTTTTTAAATTCTCAGTATGTAGCTAAGGTAGGAATTGTTGGGTCATGTGGTAATTATTTTTACATTTAAAAAAATTCAATTTTTTTTAAATTTCCATTTCAGCAAGCAAGGTATTTGGCTTTACCATATCTTCGGTAATATATGTAATAGGCTGCCTTTTCATTTTTATTCAAGTATGGGGTGTAAGGTATTGAGTTCCTCATGCTTTCAGTTTGCATTTTCTTAATGACTAATGATATTGATCATTTTCCCCAAGTAAGTTGGATATCACATATATTTATTATATATTGCACATTATGCATGCAGTTATAACTTGGATAGCCATTCCTTCAAATAACTTCTCCAGTTTTTAGAAAGAATAAACCTTAGATTTCTTAGAAATTTTAAAGTCACAGCAAAATTTATCAGTAAGTACAGTTTCCTTACACTCCCTCACCCAAACATATACAATTTACTATTGGCAACATCCCACCCAGAGCTGGGCATTAGCTACAATAAATTCACCAACATTAACACACCATCACCCCAAATTTCGGGTTAACTATAGAAATTACTCTGGGTGCTTCTTTACATTCTGCAAGTGTGACATCTGTCATTTGTCCTATCCTACAAAATAATTTCACTGTCCACAAAATTATGTATCTTCTCTCTTTTCATCCTCCTTCGCTCTGAATCCCTGCTAAAATTCACCTCTTTACCACTGACATAGTCCTGAATCTTCCCTTATAGGGAAATTCACATTGTTTCTTACTTTACTTCATAGTATATATTTACATTTTGTCCATATTTATGTAGTGTGTTAGGTTATGTCTCTTTTATATAATTTTATTTATTTATTTGCAAGTAGAGACAGAGCGAAAAGAGACACACAAAGAGAATGGGTGTGTGCCAGGGCCTCCAGCCACTGCAAAGGACTCCAGATGAATGCACCAATTTTGAGCATCTGGTTTTATGTGGGTACTGGGGAATTAATGGGGTCCTTGGGCTCTACAGTCAAGCATCTTAACTGCTGAGCCATCTCTCCAGCCCCAGTCATTTTAATGCTAATATTCCATTGTCTAGTTGTACTATGATTTATGTATCTACGCCTCTATAGAATGGCATCTTGGTTGATTTCAAGATGTGGGAATTATAAATAGAGCTCCTTGTGGAAATAAATCCTTGATCTGGGGAAATATAGAGTACATTGGCTGGATCTTGCGGTAATAATGTGTTTAGTTTCAAAAGAAATTGACTAAAATCTTAAACATTTTCACCATGTTCCTTGTTCATAAGCATATGATAAAAGTCCAGTTGCTCTACCATCACACTAACCTTTGACGGTGTCTTGGTTGTATTTGCATGTCGTCATATCCTTATTATTCTCATTTTAATTTACATTTTTATGAAAACATAATGGTAAACACAAGGTGCAGCTTATCATTACTGCCATCATTGATCTACTTTGGATGGTCTAAGAAGTCATCCCCATGTCATGAATGGTATACATTTTCTTGAACATCATCTCCCAAGAGTTCTGTCATTTCACAATTTATATTCAAACACTTTAAGCTAAAATTTTTTTTTTAGAGTGTAAGACTTAGTATCTGGATTTGCTCTCTGATTTTGCTTATGGATATAGAGTTACTTCAGCTCCATGTGAATAAAGTTATTTTTATTATATGGTTTTGTTTTTGTTGCTTTGATAAAGATTAATAGGAATCTATTAACGTCTCCTTTTTCTCTTTTCATTTTTTAAATTTCCTATCATTTTCATCAATACCACACTGTTCTGCTCACCACAGCAATGTAGTCAAACTTGAAATAATGTCTGTTTGCTCATTCAATAGTTCATTAACTGTCCTTGTCATTTAATAGCTCATTAACTATTTTAATTTTGCCAATTTATACATATACTTATTTATGTATTGATATCCATAAACTAATTCCCTGATACTTTATTATGTGAATCTACAGAACAAGTTGACAATAACTGTCATATTGAAAATCTTGGGTCTTCATATCCATGAACATAAATCATATCTCCATTTAATTAGTTCTTTCAAACTTTTCATCCAAATTTCACAGTTTTCCTTGCATAGTTTGAGGTGGCTTTGAATGTAATGTCTCCCTCGCCTCAGGTATTTCTCACTAAGTTTCCTACTTTGTCCTCACCTAATCACTGGGAAGTGGAGCCCTGCCAGAGGAAGTCTTGTACCAGGGGAGGACTTTGAGGTTGAGTCCAAACCTGTATGTTTAGTCAACTCATACTTGGTGGTTCTAGCTGTTATCTGTGCTGTGGGTGTATGATGAAGTGAACCAGCTTCTTTCATCATGATGAAGCTTCCCCTGGAATCCATAAACCTAACATAAACCCTTTCCTTCCAATAACTGCTTCCAGGGGCGTATTTTATCCCATTAATGAGAAAGGTCTATACCAAATTATTTTATTTTCTATGTTAATATTATAGGTTGTAATGTTATTTGAGTTTTAAATATTATTTATTTTGTTCATTGCTGGCATATATACAAATATTATGTTTATATTTATCAATAACTATCATATAATGACATTTTAGAAATTCGCTATTAGTATTGTTTTATAGTTTTTCTATGTAGATAATCCCGCCATTTGTGACGATAATTTCATTTCTTCTTTTCTACTTGTTTTAGAATTCAGTTCTGAAGCCCAAGTTGAAATGCATTATTAACCACTCCTCATTACATACATGTATGAGCATCTTGTAAGACTTGACTGAATTATAAAATTAAAGGTTTACAAACTGATGATTGTACCTATGAAATTAGAATTTGTCTTTTATTTCCTTTTTACTATTTTTTTATATTGCACTAACTAGGATTCTTATTACTGTGATCAAAAGTATGGTAAGAAGTAACATTGCTTTAACATGGGGAAACTGCTCAGTAGGTAAAGTTCCTGGAGTGCACATAAATGCTCGGTGTGCCGATATGTAACTCTATCCCAGTGTTGGGAAGGTGAAGACCAGAGGATCTCTCATACTTGTAGGAGAGGGTCTTACGTACTTGCAGGCTAAGTCGTCAAGAAAAACTGGGGATCTCTAGGCTCATTGAGAGACCCTGTCTCAAAAAATAAGTTGGAAAGTGATTGAGGACATCTGATATCAACCTGTTACCAACACTCCTATGCACATATGAGCATGAATGCACACACATGCTTACAGACCACACACTAACACATGCAAATTCAAAGGAGAAAAGAAACAACCTTGGCCTAGTTCTGATCTTGTCCTGATAGCTTCAAGTATTTCAGGATTAATTATGATGCTGCCTGCATACAATAATTTGTTTAGTATACATTCATTTAGTTATCGTAATTGTCGTAAGTATTGTCATGAAATTTGTAATGTTAATTGGATATTAAATCTAAGTTTAAACCATAAACCTGAAGTTTATTTTTTCTATGATTATATATTTAATGTAGGAAAAATACTATTGTGTTTTTATTTTTTTGATAAATTTCCTATTTGAAACATATAGTAATTAAAGCTTTACAGATTAGTTAATATGGTGTTTCTTTCCTTTGTTTTATAGGTAACAGCCTCAAAACAATTCAATACCCTACTCAAATTTTGTCTCAGAAAACAGAAAAAACACTGTAGTAAAAACAACAAAGCTTTTCCTGAATTTTTTCATCAATCTGCTAAGCAAAATTTAGAGAAACTATTATGCTTTCCTAAAAGTAGAACTCTGAAATATTTATATGTACTTGATTTTATATCTTCAATATAAGCATTTAAAATATAAGCAAATGAATCTTAGCAACATACTATTTTCCTTGCTGGAAATTAAGGGTAGCAATAATGCCACATTTGGAAAAATCTAGCTTTTTTTAAAAAAGAATCTACATGATTTGAAATTGTGACTGATTAGAAATATATTCAATTGTACCTTTGGTGAATAATTTCTGAAGTGATCAGGAAATCATAGTTTTAAATGTACTTGTAGGTATTCAATCATAGGTTTGTAAACCATTACTTTTATAATTCAATCAAGTCTTACAAGATACTTGAACATATAATGAGGAGTGGTTAATAATGCATTTCAACTTGGGCTTTGGAGGCCAATTTATGGCCATTTTCTTTCGTCTAATCAAGCCTTTTCTTTACTTATTTTTGGTTACTTTTCCTTAGCATAAGTGAACTGTTGAACAGACCAAAACTTTATAGTTTGTGCCTTTAGGATTTATTAAGATCGTATGTTTTGTCTATATAAAGAAATCTCTGGTATTTGTACAGCAGAAATTATCAATGATTTCCAAGATGAAATCCTCAAACTAATAAGTGAGTGACAAAGAGGAAAATATCTATTTTCTGGACATTGTTCTTCTGCATAACTGTAAGGTAACCTATTGCATTATGAGAATGAGCCTGTGTACATAGTTTCTCCTTTTATTACTTCTGAATTTATTTGATCCTCACAGTTCACTTGAAATAACATTTATCAACTTGATGACAAATATTTAAAGAATCTATCATTCTACTTAGATCTACTTTATTTATCCTTCAAGTTACATAGCTTTTTTAAAAAAAATTCATAATTATCAGTTATGTCTGGAGAAAAATAATGCTGAAATAGTCTCCCCAAAAGTGAAGCTTCTGACCTGAAACCTGGCTGAATGATGACACCATTCATTTTGCAATAGATAATTCCAGTGTCATTAAGAATGCCAGGGCGGAGAGGTGAAAGGATCTCTCAGAAAGTATCCATGTCCTCTCTTTCACTATATTTCCATACTTTCAATAAAGTCTCAATAATCTTCTCAAAGTGCATATTTTAAATACTCTCTTCTGGAATTTGATTAAAAAAAAAACACTAACAACTACCTGCTAATCAGCCTTTCTCAATCTCCTCCTTTATGTTATTCAAGGACAGCATCGATTGTTTCACAAAGGTTCTATTCCAGAAGCTTCTGTTGTGATTGTGCTGGGCTCTGCTTTATGCCCATCCATACTGCTCATTGTCATTTACATTTCATACTGGTTTCCCACCTCTACTCTTACCACGATACATCATACCTGTGTCTGCAATGATCACATAATGTTATAGTGAAAAATAAAATGAAATGACATACCATCAATTAAAAGCTCAATCTTTTTTTATTTATAAAATATGTCAAACCTTAATAACAATTAATAAAAATAATCATATTTTAATAAAATAACCATTAGCATTGTAGATGCATATATAAAGATGTTTAATCAGTCAAGTGTTTTTATGCAATGAGGAACCTTTCCCATTCTTTTCTACTTCAACTGTTATCCCATAGACTTCACAAATAGAATGTAAGAACATATATTTATAGTAATTTTTCCTAAATACATTTACTTGTCACATTTTGTGAGGCAGATTCCAACAAATATGCAATTGGACAAAACAGATCCTCTCTTGCCTCACAGAGTTTTAAATGCTTATTTTCCTTTTTTCCTGTTCTTTTGGAATTTATGAACTTGTGTATTAGATTCCCAGAGCGCCCTTCATAAATTATCACAAATTGAGAAGCTAGAAATAAAAGTTTGTCCTCGTAGTCAGAATGAGAGAGAACCACCATGAAGGCCTGGCCCATGCTGTTTCTTTCAGAGAGCTCTTGGGTGCAAGGCATTCCATGCATGTACTTCCCTCTGAATGTCAACGGTGGCCCTTGGCACTTCTGGCTTCATAGACACACAGCAGTAGCTGCCCTGTCATCACAATGCAGTCTCTCTCTGTGTCTCTATCATCCAAAGATATTGGCAATACTGGATTAAAGCCCATGGCTAAATGCAATAGAAAATTGTCTTCATTTAATTATATTTGTAAAGACTCTGTCCAAATAAAGCCATATTTTAGGAACTTAGGATATGAACATATCTTCTGCAGAAATACTCTTCAGCCCACACCCTGTGGTTAGACTTTCCAGCTAGAACATAGAAGGTAGATGAGTGTTTCCTGACTTATCATTTATCAGGTAAATGTCAATAAAAACTCATATAATAGAAATGATTGAGAAACTGCAGATGTAGTACTAAAGGCTGAAAGCTGACACAAGTTCAAAACTTAACTATACATATATGTTCAGTAACAAATACTTTTGTGCATTGAGAAGAGATAAAAATCTCACATTGTATTTTCTAAATCATAGTTTTGGTAGGAAAATTTATGAATATAGAAAAATAAAAAAGTGATATAATGCCACCCAACTTTTCTGTATATATACATACATATGTCACAGTCAGCCACATACCACTGGGATGAATCTCCAAACCACAGTTTATGGGAGGAAAGGATTTACTGAAGCAACAGATTCAGGGGAAGTTCCATAATGGTGAAAGAGGTTGACACACCTTTCACAGGTGCAAACAGAGAGTGAAAACCATCACCAATACCACACCAACACAGAACACCATAGAGAAATGTCTTCCCCTTTATATAGCCTTAGTCCAGGAACCCTTTCCAGACTTGTTTACTCCCTGAGTCTCTCGAATTTCCTTCCTGCACTGCCATCCCTGGATGGGAATTTTGTTTCTAGCTTTCCTGAGCCTTCTTACATCCTGCTACCAAATGAGAGGCTGCTTTCCTGTAAACATCCTCAGAGACCCACCCAAAATGACTAAAAATGTCAAGTTGACAACAAAACCTAACCTCACAATACATGTACATATATAAAAATAATATTCAAATACTGAAAATTTGATTCCAACTGGAAAACAATAGAATAAAATTTTCAGTTGACCTGCATATGCTGCAATATGAATGCATATGTTGCATATGTTATTTTTTTTTTGTTTTTTTGAGGTAGGGTCTCACTCTAGCCCAGGCTGACCTGGAATTCACTCTGTAGTCTCAGGGTGGCCTTGAACTCATGGTGATCCTCCTACTTCTGCCTCCCGAGTGCTGGGATTAAAGGCATGTACCACCACTTCGGCTGCATATGTTATTGTATCAGATAAATTAAGTATACATCCATATTATTTAACCCATAAATGTTGTCATATACTAAAATTAAGTAAATTGTAAAGATTGGTCTTTGGGTATGGTAAAAGCTAACAACCAAAAAAATAGAAAAAATATTGTAAAACTGAAAATAATAAGTAAATCAAATGTCATCACCAGTTAAAAATTCTCTTTTGAGAATTATACAAACTTAAATAAATACATTGTGACAGCAATAATTACAAAATATGTTGTAGGAAAAACAGAAAAGTCATTGAGTACAAATAAAGGCTGGAAGCCTTTATGAAAGAGTACAAGACTTAATGAGGAATTATGATAAAATTACTGGGTACATATAACAAAGTAAATGTCAATAGCTTGTTTAGTATTTAAGAGACATAATAGCATTGGCAAGCTTGAAATACTTATTTGAATATAAAATTACTTAAACCAATAACATACTTTATTATGAACTTAACATTAGGTACCTAATATATAATGTCACAATGTCTCATTTGAACACATAAAATATGATTTACACAGATGGAGAGGAACATGATTATACTATCTTTATGTGAAAGTGTCAACTGCTCCAAAATTAACATTTTAAGTAAATATGCTTACATATAACCTACAGATTTTACTGTTGCTTGGGTCCTTGTTTTGAGTGGGCTGTTTTAGTTTGGATATAACTATTTTAGATGATCCAAAAATATCCAAAATTGTGAGGATTAGTGATGTTGTCTTTTTTTAAATCTGATATTAGAAACAATAAAGCACTATGTTGTAACATAGAAAATAAGTTTATAAGTAGTAAATTAAATTGTGAGACAAGAAATACATCCAATATGTATAAGGCATCTGTGTGTTTGTGTGCATATATATGTGTGTGTACCCATGTGCAAAGGGGAATACGAAAGAGTATTTTACTATGGAAAGAAAATAATCATTTCTAAAACTGCAAATCTATCATACATAAATTTGAGTTTCTACTCATGTTAACCTATAGGAATAACTTCTATGTTAATGATTTATAAATAATAAAATAATATTAACTTCCATAAGTATAATCACTACTTATCAAAATGGGCCTCTAATAGTGACAGCATTTCTATAAGAGAACATATGCCACTGTATAAACTATTTTTTCTAATGAAAAAAATGAAAGAAAAATGAGTACTCAGAGTGAAAAACAAGAGAGCAGCTTCCCAAGCACTGAAGCTGTTTTTGACATTGGTTGTACTTGAAGCTGTGAACTTCAACTCACAGAGTGTTGCTGTGCATTTCTGTGGTTAGAAAACAAGAGTGCAGCTAACGTGGAAAGCTAAGAAACAGATCCACATGTGGAAACAATCAGGAGATGAAAGCCAGACCTTCCAGTAAGCAGCACCTGGACAATGATTTATCAACAGTATAAAAACAAGTCAGTTCTCCTGGGGTTTAGGTCATGGTCAGAGTTGAACTTGGACTAGACTGAAGATTTACATAGAAAACGGCAAACCATAAAAACCTTTCTATCAAATATAGAAAAGCCAGGTGTGGTGGTGCACACCTTTAATTCCAGCACTCTGGAGGCAAACATAGGAGGATCACTGTGTATTTGAGGCCAGCCTGAGACTCCATAGTGAATTCCAGGTCAGCCTGGGATAGACTGTGACCTTACCTCAAAAAGCCAAAAAAAAAAAAAAAAAAAAAAAAAAAAAAAAAAAAAAAAAAAAAAAAAAAAAAAAAAAAAAAAAAAAAAAAAAAGAAACTCGAAACTCTTTAGGATCACATAGTAAAGAAGTATTAGAAAATACCCTAAGAGAAAACTATAAAATTTTATTACATTGAATTTATGCGTTTCCAGTTTGTCAAAATGCACTGGAAACAAACAAACAAACAAACAAACAACAAACAAACAAACAAAAAAACTGTGGTGCCTATTTGCAATCTCTATGACTCAAAAAAACTCTAAGAAACCAAGAAAATCATCTGAAATATGTACAAAATTTCCTTTTCTGTTGTTGTTCTTTAAATTTTGTTTTATATAAAATACAAGAGGTTATACTATTTTATCTCCTTACCCTGGTTCCTGTTACCCTGGGAGCCTTCCTCAGTGATGCTATGATATTCACTCTGGGACATGAACATGCCATATTTCTAAAGATGAACATCACAGAGAAGGACCAGTGAGTGGATGAATCAAAGTAAATAATATATATATATATATATATATATATATATATATATATATATATATATATATATATTCACAATTGCACATCATTCCCCTCCCAAGCAATATTCCTCCAGGCCCCTCAGGCTTCCACATTGGTCATGTACCAATAAAGTTGGAAACTAAGGCCCTTTTATGCATCTCAGCAAACTTGACCTAAGCTGGAATCTATGGACATATTTGACATCATCCTAGAAATGATTTAATAAAAGAATAAAATATGAATAAATGAAATCTGAAAATATAATACATATTCCAGCATAAAACATAAGATTAAGGTTTTTATAATATGTTATAAAATAAAGGCTGAGCCATTAAGTGACATTGAACACATGTCATCCCAGCTTCTCAGGAGGTAAGACTAAAGGATCTGAAGTTCAATGTCAGCTTAGGGTACATAGCAAGACCGTGTCTCAAACAAAGACAATATGGAGGCCTGTTACAATAGGCTTTTAAACATAGGAAAACAACTTGAAAATATGTTTGGCTAAATTCACAAATGAGAATCCAAGGTAAAAATTGGGGAGGGTTGGGAGGACTTTGTATGTATCAGAATTCATAATTCATAAATGAGAATGCCTGGTGATCTCTCTACACAGATAAACAACAAAGACAATGGACCTTACTTTTCAAAGAGTTTACTACACTAATAGAAGGCAGAGATGTGAAAAATACAAACATATAGGGGGAAAGTAGATCAATAGTATGCATAGATCATGTTCATTTCACTCCCTTATTCCCTCTCACAGCAATATTTTCATAGGAACACATGGCCATAAAACATGGTTACTGGGCTGCAGAGATGTCTCAGTGGTTAAGGTGTTTGCCTGTAAAGTAAAAGGACCTGAGTTCAGTTTCCCAGTACCCACACAAGGATGTACATCTAGCTGGAGTTTGCAGTGGCTGGAGGCCCTGGCATGCCTACATGTCTATTCTCCTATTCTCTCTCTCTCTTTCTTCTCTCTCTCTCTAGTTTGTCTCTCTCACTCTCTCAAATTAATAATATTTATAAAAGCATGATTACTCTTTGACAGATTTGTCAAATTTGTCATTATTTACGAAGCGAACAATACTAACAGCGTGATGGTGCATTACTGTTTGTGGCCTATTAAATAGGGATTTCTTTTATTCCAAGCAATTCATCAGCAGTCTATTCATTGACCTGGCTGTTGGAAGTTGTCATAATTAGTAAGGAGAAAAATATGTAGTAATGTATGTCTTTAAATTATACTCCATTAGAAGAAAATTAAAATATTTATACACAAATAAATACATTTGTTTTGGCTTCTGTATGTTACAGAAAAAGATTATAGAAGTCATGGAAAAGGAGTGTGTGTGTGTGTGTGTGTGTGTGTGTGTGCAATTGACTGAGGGCACACACATGCTACCATAGGCATGTGGAGAGGAGGAAACCTTGGAGTGTCAGTCCTGGATCTTCTGTATTTGGGATGATCTCTTTCATGTTGTTCAGCAACTGTATATTCCCACTAGCCCTTAAAGCTCCAAGAATCTCTGGATTCTACCTCCACTGCTGTAGAGAATGGGATTTCAGAAACCTTCCCTGCTTGCATCCTGCTTTACAAGGGTTCCAATTCTAGTCATCAGGCTTGTGTATCAAGAACTTTTAACCACTGAGCATCTCCATAGCCAGCCAATAAAGGTGTCTTATTGATGTACATTTTAAATATGCTATTTGGCAGAAAGCAGGTGGCTGTCAAATGAGAGATGAGTCATCATCGAGGGACACGTGGAAAGAAGCTCAGATATTACGCTGTTTTTTCTCATTTACATAGCATGAAACAAGTGGCAAAACATATAAATATAAATTTATTTTATATATATGTATATATATATGACATAATATGTAGATTAACTGTAAAATGGAACAACCCACCAATAAGATCGTGTGTGCATTAAATGCACACATAAGAAAATACTGGTTGTTGACAAGAACAAATATAAAATTATCTCCTTTTAAAATATAAAATTGTAAACACTTTATTCCTTTGTTTTGTTTATTTCAAATGAGCACCTATAATAAATCATACTAAAAGCAAAATAAATACCAAAATACCCAGCCAAATAATTCCACTGTGGAAAAGAGATCCCTTAGGGTCCAATTAAGATTGTTCTGTTCTATGGTGGAAAAATTTACCACAAGTCTGGGAACGTCCAAACTGACATGTAACCATATGGTTTTGGAATAAGCTCCCTTATTCCAAAAAAAAAGACACTTGAGTGTGTCTTTGGCTCAAAAGCCAACCTTTACCACTAAATGAAGAAAGAATGGACTGGAGTGGAGAGGAAAGCCAAACAAAATTTAAACAATTCATTAGGGTTAAATTAACATCCTATGCTTCTTGACTACTGAAAAAAAATCATGAATTTTAAGGGAAAAATAAGTACTTCCTCATTATCTAAGAGACAAAGAAACCCTGGACCGCCTGGTCAATAGTTGGGTATGTGTGGAGGTAAATTAGGAACAAAGCAGGACCTTCCTGCTGTTAATACCTTCTCATATCACCAACATACAGCTGCTACCTGCAATCCCTCAATGCTTTCCAAGCTGCTCCCAACAATGCCTTCAACTAGCTTCTTGAATTTAAATATATATCTTTGGGTTTTCCTAAAGTTCACAGTTCATACGTGTATGCATATACATAAACCTGCATGTTCTAGACATTCCTCTTGTATACTTTGAGATATATTCCTTGCTCTTTGTCCTCATTGCTATTTTATTTTATTGATTTGTTTGGCAGTACTGGTTTTCAAATCTATCAAATGCTAAGCAAGGACTCTACCACTAAACTGCCCAAAGCCCCAGTATATTTTTCTTACACAGTAAATGGTTTAAGTTTATTAGCCTTCAGGATAGTTAGGTATCATGATGCCAGAATCTAGGGCTTAGAAGTCTGGAAGAGCAATAAACACACAGCGATATATTATTGACCTAGGAAAAGCCCAGAGCGTTAGATGCTTCCAGAATATCTCAGCACCTAGGATAGTCCAGGAGGGCAGGAGCTGATGGCCAAAGGACAGCATGATGGTTTATACCAGCATGTAGGAGAAAAGAGACTAGAAAAAACAAAACAATATACACCTATACATCGTATGGTGGACTGAAGGCATTCTCCAGTTTACCTAGGCTGAATCTTCATGTAAGGTTAACTGAGTTGACTGAGGGTTCATGAAAAGTGAAGAAATAATAAAACTAAAAGTATCTTTCCTGAAGTCTTTTTATGTTAAAATTAATATGATGGTTTGATCTAGGGATCCACCACAAAAATATGTTTTCTGAATGCATGATGCCCAGCTGATGGCAGTTTTGGAATTGGAACCTAGTTAGAGCTGTGTTGTTGGTGGCTGGCTAATGGAGGTTATAGCCAGCTTCCTTCTGCTAGTGTTTGGCACACTCTCCTATTGCTGTTGTCCACCTTATATTGGCCGGGAGGTGATGTCCACCCTCTGCTCATGCCATCGTTTTCCCTGCCAACTTGGAGCTTCCTCTCAAGTATGCAAGCCAGAGTAAACACATTCTTCCACAAGCTGCTTTGGTCGATTTCTTTTCAATGCAGCAACAAGAAGGCTGACTACACCGATTAATTAATTATTATTATACCTTTTTATTTTTAAAATATCTTACTTATTTATGAGAGAGAGAGAGAGAGAGAGAGAGAGAGAGAGAGAGAGAGAAACAGACAAACTGAACCAACTCCAGACGCATGTGCCACCTTGTGCATCTGGTTTATGTGGGTACTGGGGAATCGAATTTGGGTCCTTTGGCTTTGCAGGCAAAGGTCTTAACCAGTAAGCCATCTCTTCAGCCATACCTTTTCCTTTATGTTTTCATTTTTAACAGATATACAAAACCATAAATTGTCATTTTGCTGATTTTTTTTGAGATTTCGAGTTTTGGTTTGAAGGAGTTAAGTCAAACTTAGTTCAATCTTAAAGAAATATATGTGAAATGGTATCTATTTCCCAACCTCATAAAATCATGGGACAGAAACTGCAAATATGGCTCTTAATACTTTATTTAAAAGAAACAAAAGATTCTGGGCTTGGTGATACACACTTTTAATCCCAGAACTTGAGCGGCTGAAGTAGGGTGATTGCTGTGAGTTTGAGTCCAGCCTGCAGCTACAGCTTGAGCTCCAGGTCAGCCTGGGCTAGAGTGAGAACATATCTTAGTAAAACATATGTGTTTTCCTGGAACATCCTACCCTTTGACAGAATATTGTATTCTAAAGATATGTTATTAGGAGAATAAATTAGCTCTTGGTTAGCCATCATCTTGGTAATTGCTTTAAATCCCATCTCTGCCCATGTGTAAGATATTACTTGGTCTATATTCACCATGTCAGCTGTTTATCTGATAACTACTTGCCATCCTCTCTGCACTGTCTGGTTTCTCTGGGAAGCTAGCTTCTCCTCCCATAGGTTTCCTAACTCTCAATTTTTATTGTGAACATTCTGAGCATACTTCTGCAGCTTGCTGCCTGGCGAGTTTCCTGCAGACCAGTACTATTTCACCATTCTTCAGTTTGGGAGAAGCCACAATAATTAATGGATCCTTTTTGCCTGTAGAATGAAGCTCATATATAGTAGTCATCATCACATTTTGGATATAATTAGCCATTTGAATGCTTTTCCTTGCTGATTTCAATTCTACATTAATTTTAATTTATTATGGCTATAAACTGAAAAGCATAGAATCCTCCTTTGAACTCCCATATGTTTTCTTCTTAACTAATTATATTACATATATGGAGTTAGTAATTTAATGAGTACATATTTCCAAGTACACTTCACACATGCATTCTACCTTCAGATGTTTGCATATTGTATTCAAAGAGTGTGAACCAGTACAGTTTTTGTTTCGGATGGCCAGCAAAGCATCTTGTGCATAAAATGACTATTTGTTGTGTAACTGAATAATTCCAGCAGGAGCACCCTTCTTTGTAACTATACTGGTTTCAGAACCTCAGTTAACCTAATGAAATGAAAAACAAAATAGCTTGCGTCATGTCAATATGTTGCAACAGGAAAACACAAAAGTAACAATGTTCCAGAGTTACTTTCCGAGATTTGCTTCTGATAATCCCTGGACACATAACAGCAAGTGAAAGCTTGGTTTTACAGCTTTTAAAGGGACTTTTTCCTAGTGTGGCCACTTAGGTGAAATGCAAAACCAACTTGCCAGGGTGGCACAGATTCCCCCGGACAGTGCTGCAGCCCGGGAAGCTGACATCATTATCAGCAGTGATGAGGTCTACTGGACCTTACTGAAGTCTACACTACCAAATCCATCTCTTACAC
Organism: Zapus hudsonius; assembly: GCA_004024765.1. Classification (NCBI taxonomy): domain Eukaryota; kingdom Metazoa; phylum Chordata; class Mammalia; order Rodentia; family Dipodidae; genus Zapus; species Zapus hudsonius. The sequence goes on from PVHP010001101.1 coordinate 84,683, forward strand.
ATACTCTGACCTATGGTGATGCCTAGGTTAGGTACCCACAGATCCATTTTGTTTTATGGAAAAAAAGATCAGTGATTTCTCTTGAGCAGGGAAGGTGCTAATACACAGAGAGAACAGTTCCCTTTGATGGAGCTAGAAATCTTGGGAAGACTTAATAGAGCCTCTGTTAGACATTTGCACCATTAGTTGTTTAATCCTCAGATAACAGAAATCCCACACAAATTCAGAGACTAGTAAAGATTTATAACTAGCATCTATTAGTACTTGGGAAATGACTTAAAATTCTCTCCTGGATTATCTCTGCCTTCCCTAACTCTCCAGTCTTTTTCTGTTGTCAATTAGAATGTATTTTCAGGTCCTGCATACCTATTCCTTTGGTATTCACGTGGAAAATAAAATGAGGGAGACTCTCTTTGAACTTGAAAAATTATAGCCTTGAAGAAAAAAATAAGTGACTGGGTAATTACATGGTAAAAATAAATTACAACGAGACTGCCAGCAACTCAGATGAAGGTGTTGTCTAAGAAACATTCCCTCAGGGCTTGAGCTTATTTGCCTTATTAGAATGATGGTAAAATGAAGGTGTCTACAACTTCTTTTCAGCTGATTTTTATATGATCATCTGAGATATGTATCCTCATATCTGTATGAATGTAACATCATGAACATATGTGCATGGAACCGTGCACTTCTGTATGTGAGTTCATCAAATGTGAATAAGACACAGGCTTTGTTAGGGTTAGATCTAACCCTACCAACTGACCGTAGACAGATAGCTGAGATCCTGGAAAGAGAGGAGCCACCACAATCATAACGTGGAGGATCCATATGGAACCCCACAGAGAATGATGGGATGAACAAGGGACCCACAGCCACAGCCATTCAATCAACACAGGATAAGCTGGGGTGACAGAAACCAACGATTTTCGACACAAAGACCCCGAAACTCACAACCTTAAAGCAGCCTTAATACTCATCCACCACGACACAGGGAACTGGATGGAAGAGGGGGTGGAAAGATTGTGAGAGCCTTGGTGGGGGAGACTATCCAGAGGCATGGCACCCCTCAGTAACAACACACTTGGGCAAGGAGGACCCGGCTGAGTACTAAGCTATCCATGGTCCCCTGCCACAAGGACTGATCCAGATGACCCAAGGAGAAGGATATCCAGCTGATTGGGGATGGGGGAGGGGGATCAGGGAATTGGGGATAACAACTCATTGTTTGCCCACTAAATAATGTAACTCATTATGGACAATAAAAAAAAGACACAGGTTTTGTGTTTGAGTGAGTGCAAGCGGATTACATCTTACTAAAGAACTGCAGTCCAGAAAAGCTGGATTGCAAGTGCTACTGTTTGAGCCACTGTATTTAAAATGCATGTCGCTATAATGCAGAACGGAAGGACAAATCAGCCGTGGTAATAAGTCCTTTTCATTGAAAAAGGTGAGTTGCCATTCATAATTGCGATTTCCTTACTCCATTTCAAACTGCAGAGTGCTATGCTTGGAACTGAGAAATCAAACGCAAGGAGAATGTCTGTGTTTGAATTTTGAAGAGCAGATGTTGATGGAAAATTAGAGGAAACTGCTCCCTAGAATGAAGACTTTTAAACAGGCTCTGTTAGTTTTCCTGTTATTTTTTTTTTAACTGTTAATCCTAGAGACAGTTTGATTATAGATGTGATAACATTACTACTGATCTTTCTGTAGAAATTTAAATACATTCTTTGACAATCCTAATCCATTTTTTTGTTTGTTTCTTCTTGTGAAGTATTTCTGGAATCTACATGTCACATTTGAAGGATTTGGGACTATGTTTCTTGCATCATCTGGCATCCATTGATGATTAACTTTGATTAGAACACTCCATTGGTTTTCATGCCTTTATCATCTTCAACCTCCACCCAAGTCGGGGCACCTGCAATGGAAAACACAGCTCTCAATTCAAGGGTAACATTGATTCAATTTAGGCTATCTCACACCACCCACATTGAGTTTTACTTTAATTTTCCCTATCATTTTTATTTAAGTCATAAATTAATTTTACTGTTGTTGCAGTCAGCATTGTAGTTGCTGCACAGAAAGAACCCGAGCAAAAGCAGCTTGTGGAGGAATGGGTTTATCAGATTTCCTTCCGGGCAGGGAAAATGATGGCATGAGCAGAGGGGTGGACATCACCTCTGCCACAACACTGGAAACAGCAGCAGGAAGGTGTGCCAAACACTAGCAAGGGGAAGCTGTTTTATAACCCCATAAGCCAGCCCCCAACAACACAGCTCCAGCAAGGTTGTAAAACCCAAACAGCCATCAGCTGAGAATTGATCACACAGAACACATTCATTTGTTTGTGGGGGGACACCTGGATCAAACCATGACAATTGTACAGTAAAATAAGATCTCATTTTATATGTGTATACATATAGATTTGCCTTATTTTTTAATGTTTTGTTACCCATAAAATAGCAATTGCATTGAATGTCCCATTTTCAATTCCAAATCACTTGAAAACAGAAGTAAAACCACCATAAACATAATAAACACATGTCACCAAGTAATATCACATATGCATATATATGCATATATATAGATCCACATGTGTATATGCATAGTTCATTCTGGAATTATATATGTATGTATACACATTCACTATGTTTTTATATATAATTTCTTTTTCACAACATAATTCCATCTTTTGGTTATTCTATTTTGTGTGTGTGCATGTATGTGCCTGCACGTAGAGGCGCCCGTGCTGTGTATGTGCATGAGGAGGTCATAGCGCAGTCTAAGGTGGCATGCATGCACCAGAACTCTCATTTGAGACAAGGTCTGTCTTTAGTCTTGGTCTTTTCAGCTTTGCTACAATTTCTTACTTTATGCCTAAATAATTCAGGTTCATAATTACATACATATACAATTCATCTTATATTTGAATAAAAGAAACTTCTCTTGGCATATCAAATTTTTAAAAAATTATTGCATTTTAAAATGCCATTAAAACACAGTGTTCTTCAGAATATCTCTTCTCTTTTTTTATGCAATGATGGATACATCAGTAGCTTTAAGGTCTGTTTAATTTGAAATATACTCTCTTTACACCGATTATACATTTCACTATATTTTTACTGTAGTCATTTTATAAATATTGAAAACCAAGCCTCGAGTGACTCAGATAACTTTTTTAAAATCCTTTAATTAAGAATCTGAAATGTAGGATTTGTTTTGATACTGAAATAGAAACGAATTTCTCCAAAGGCTCATTGTTCCTTGGGGTATTAACAAACCTGTTCCTCTAAGCCTGCATGCACATCAACTTCTTTTTCTGTTATTAATTAGTGAATCAGATGAGCAACAGGATAGGACATGAAAAAGTTCCCTATTAACTGTGTTGGTTGCCATGACTTCATACATTTCAATACCATATTTGAAATTATTCTCTTGCAGCTATGACATATGTTAAAATTGCTTCTTATAGATGATGAAACCTGATACTTCTTCCAGCCTCCAAGGATCCTAGAGGCTTTCCATGGCTTCCTCTGTCTCAGTAGATATGCCCACCCCAATCTCAGAAAAAAAAAAGGCCTAGAACCTATTTCTCCTAATAGCTGAAGTGATATGGTCTCAAAAAAGTGGATTTCACTTTCATTCTGTCATGGTTTGATCCAGGTGTCCTCCACAAACAAATGAATATGTTCTGATTGATAGAGCCCCAGCTGATGGCAGTTTGGGAATTAAAACCTCCATAGAGATGTGTTGTTGGGGGCAGGCTTATGGGGGTTATAAGCCAGCTTCCCCTTGCAAGTATTTGACACACCTTCCTGGTGCTGTTTGCAGTGCTGTGGTGGAGGTGATGTCCATCCTCTGCTCATGTCATCGTTTTCGCTGCCATGATGGAGTCTCCCCTCGAGTCCGTAAGCCAAATAAATCCTTTCCTCCACAAGCCACTTTTGCTTGGCTTCTTTCTGAGCAGGAACTAGAATGCTGACTACAATACCTGCCATTTAGCAAGATTATTTAAACACACCTGTTTTGTCTTCCTATGGGAAACACAGTTGCCTCACTTTCTCATTACTGCATAGCCTATTGCCCACAGTTCTCACTTTTACACCTGGCTCTGTCCCTGTGTACCTTGTACGACATCAGGTGTACATTTTCTCTGGACTGTGTGTATAATTTACAAGATATGACCAAAACCATCTTTCTAGTGATGGTTGTTGTGTTTGCTTCACCTGTCTCCTCTGTCATCCAGTTTATACATGAAGTAATCATGATATCATGACTCCAGGTACTTAATCATGGACCTACCCTGAATTTTGGCAAGAAACTGTGATAGTATTTTCATAATTTATGAGTTTATCCAGTCACTTCTCAGGGGACAAACTGCCTTTTCAAAGGTGAGCTTCTTTCCTTCGAGGTAATTTTTGATTTGAATGCAAAATGTCACCACACCCAAACTCAAAGTTTCAAGAGAATTCCAGTTCTTGAGGTCCTGGTAGAAGGCTGAAGCCATGTGTCTTCTATGTCTGCTCACTTGTTACCTCTGCACAAGAATTAATTTGGAGAGCATTTGCTGGGAACATTTTAATGGGAAAATCTTTTAATCATAATCCATTTTTCATGGAGCTGGACCAGTGGGTTTCCACTCCTATCACAATCAGAAGGGTGCTTGTTAAAAATGCAAATGATTGCTCCTTAGCCCAGACCTGTGATTTAAAATAAGCCTTCAGAAAATCAATCAGTCTGGCAAATCCTTGTCCCAGTCATTGGCTCCTTACTTTACTGAGCTGTTGACTAAAGTGACCCATGGGGTCCGAAAAACAAGACAGGATTTTGTCAAAGTTCTTGAATACCCATCCCTGGTCTGAAGCAAGATACTGTTGCTGAAGAAACCACAGAAAGCTATCTATCAGCATCCAGAGACCCTTCGAGGTCCAGAACAGTAACTAGCCACCAGATGGTAGTTAGTGCAATGCTGGAAGGTGCTGCATAAGCTTCCAGGGGAAGCTGGTCAATGACAGATGGAGTAAACAGAGACCACTGATATGAAACACAGTCTGCTGCCAGAGTAGGCTGAACACACTTCTTATTGGGAGAGAACAGCAAACCAAGAAAGGAGCATTTGTGCAATGGACGAGCCAAAGTCTAGAGGAGGCATTCAACAGCTTTTAATTTGGCCAAATAATCCACTAAGTGAAGGGGAGCCCTTTACTGGAAATGGGGACTCAGGACAAAATATATCGGGAACCAGAATCTTAGGTTCCCAAAGAGAAATGCACTATATGAGTGATTTACAAAGAGCTACTAACAATAGAATCTAGACAATTCAGAAATGCGTATCTAAATTAACCTATACTGATCTCAATCTCCAATGGAGATTTTCTATCTTTCAGAATTCAGAGAGAGAGAGAGAGAGAGAGAGAGAGCTATGGATCCTCCAAGCCTACCAACGAACCACTGGCTGATAGCTGACACCTGGGCAAGAGATGAGACACACCAGATGTACCATGAAGGATCCAGATAGAACCCCACTGAGAGTGGTGGTGTTGCAATCAGCTTTCCAGTTGCTGCACAGAAAGAACCCAAGCAAAAGTGGCTTGTGGAGAAATGGGTTTATTTGCCTTACAGACTCTAGGGGAAACAATATCTTGGCAGGGAAAAAGATGGCATGAGAAGAGGGGTGGACATCACCTCCGCCACAGAACTGCAAACAGCAGCAGGAAGGTGTGGAAAATACTGGCAAGGGGAAGCTGGCTTATAACCCCCAAAAGCCCACCCCCAATGACACAGCTCCAGCAAGGTTGTAAAGGCCAAACTGCCATCAGCTGAGGATCAGTTATACAGAATACATTCATTTGCTTGTGGGGGATACCTGTATCAAACCATGACAGTCTGCCCCTAGCCTCCACAAACTAATAATCATACATGAAGTAATTATGGTATGTTCAGTTCAACTCTTAAGTCCCCACAGCTTTCAATTGAGCCATAATACCAAAAATAAACCTATATTGGCACATAACATTCACACTGCAAACATGAGGCACAGAAAAAATAGATTGAACCAATACAAGATTTAAAATAAGCAGGGAACCATCAATCTCTAACTCCAAATTCAAAGATTTTGACTAATAACAAGTCTCTTGGAGATCCAATTCCACCCCTCTATCTCAGGTACTCACAGTCCCAGAAAACTTCATCTGGTGCTGGCAGCTCGCCTTGGCAGCCACCCATTGTCCTGGCATGTTACTGGGTCTTCATTGCAACCCACAGTTCATTCTCATGTCTTCAACAGGCTCCATGCAGGCAATCTACAACACCTGCTTCACACTCCGATGGCCATTTTTCAAAAACAAAACTGTGTTTCAGATCCAATGACTCTCTCTTCTTGCATTTGTTATATTCCACAGAACCAGGTGGGCTGCCAATTTGTTAATCCAGGGAGGAACAGAGCATTCAGGCCTCTTACTTCAAAGAGTCTGCATTCTTCCTGTTGTTCTAATGCAGACCAGCTGGCTGAATCTCAATGGTTGTCATCTCTCAAACAATTGCAGGTGAGCAGGCAGCAGTTTCAGCCCAAAGATCTTTCTTTCTGTGGCATCTCCATCTGCTCACACCAATCCATCTTTACATAAAACAACCCTGCACAGGTTCTCACGACACAGGTAAGCAGAATGCGGCAAGCCTCTTACACAAACTGCTTCTAGCGCAGTCCTGACAAAGTTCTTTCTCAACCTTGTAAGCCAAACCTCACAGTCCATAGTTCTTACTACATTCAAGTCTTTTAATTCTGACCAGAATGCTTCATGAAGCTGTACTTATAGCACTCCAAGGTGTCTCTCAGGATGAGGTTTCAAATCCTTCCATATTCCTCCTGCAGATCACTTTGAAAAGGCAAAGCCACAAGATCAGGGTTCCAGCAGCAACAGATGACCCCACATCCTGGTACCAAAACTATTCCAGTCAGCTTTTTATTTGCTGTGCATAAAGAACCCAAGCAAAAGCGGCTTGTGGAGTAATGGGTTTATTTGGCTTATGAACTCGAGGGGAGATTCCATCCTGGCAGGGAAAATGATGGCATGAGCAGAGGGTGGACATCACCTCTTACACAGCACTGCAAACAATGGCAGGAAGGTGTGCCAAACACGGGCAAGGGGAAGCTGTCTTATGACCCCCCAAAAGCCCGTCCCAACAACACAGCTCCATCGAGTTTGTAAAATCCAAACTGCTATTAGCTGAGGATTGATTAGCCAGATCACATGCGTTTGTTTGTGGGGAGACCTGAATCAAACCACGACAGGTGGGATAAGCCAGAGACCCACAACCACAGCCAGTCAGTCAACCCAGGATAAGCCAGACAGATGTCAACATTTTCAATACAACCTAAAGCAGAAGTACAGAGACCCCTAAGACCTCAACCAAAAAAAGCAGCCTCAATACTCACCCACCATGACATTCAAAGCTGGTGATATCTTTTTCTATGTGTGGATGTGTGTGTAGTCTTTATGGTATACTCTTCATGTGATCAATCATATGACCTGTGTTACACTTTCAAAGGCCATAGGAGAATGGTCAATGTCCTCTATCTCTCTTCTGTGTTATTTTCTTGAGATAATATCTCACTGAATACTGAAGTTCCAGGCTTTTAAAAAAATATATGTTTATTGTCCATAATGAGTTACATTATTTAGTGGGCAAATAATGAGTTGTTATCCCCAATTCCCCAATTCCCCCTCCCCATCCCTGATCAGTTGGATATCCTCCTCCGTGGGCTGTCTGTATTAGTCCATGTGGCAGGGGATTCTGGATATCTTGTTGTATTTTTTTGTCAGACTCAGTGACCAGTGAGCCCAAGAGACTTTCCTGTCTCTGCTACCCATGTGTGGATGGGCATGCCCAGCTTTATACATGCATCCTGGGGACTGAACACAGGCCATGGCATGTCTTCTCACTGAGCCATCTCCCAAAACCCGGCTGCTATTTCCATATTGTAATATTTGAAATGTTTTTTGGTGAATGTATGAGCTGTTGAATGGCTTCTAGGTAGATAAGTTAGTTGTTGAAACTAAAGCACTTTTCTCTGTGTCATTATGCCTCTTCCTCCTGATTTCTATATTCTTAACTCTCTTCCATGTCTCTTGAGCAGTAACAACCAGGATTTGAAAAACGGTACCAATATGCTCTCATGAGCATATTAATATCACCAGGACCTTGTAAGAAACTCAAATTGCTAGAAACTATCCAATGATCTCTGAGAATCATGTGGGTCAGTGATTTCATTTTCAATCTTCATCCAGGGTATCTGGATGCTAATGACTGAGAGACTCTCCATAAAGTGAAGGGAAGGGAGGAGTGAAAAGACCAGCATGCAAGCTCTTCCTGCAGAGCTAGAATGTGGATTTTGTTGTTAGATCTCTCACAAGCACTTTCTTGCTTTTACTATTGCTTCCTGGGCCTTGTCTTGTTTTCTTCTATTTTTCTTACCATTTAACTTACTGGTCCTTATTTTTGCTATGAAATGGGTGTGCCACAAGAAGCCCAGAACAATTAAGTACTAGAAACAATTCCAAGTCTAGACCTGGATCACCAGTAGAAAAAGAAATCCTGTACAAGACTGACCACACTGACTGTGACCATGAAGAAACCATGTCTCTACCCAAACATGAATCCTACAGCCATAAAGTGAAGGTTCTCAAAGCAGAGGACATAAGTACACCCTCACTATCTTGCACTCAGCAATGCATAATCTGACTACTTTTTCTTAATGTGTTTGTTTCATAACGTTTTCAATCCTTCTGGAAAGATTGACAGGTTAAATTGCAGAGTGAATAGAGCTAAAATCTTTACTTCCTCCCCAAACTCCACTGAAAGGAAAATGAACATCAGTGCCACATTCCCACATAACAAAGGTTTTCTATTGTGATAAGAAATACATATTTCAATTCTTTTTGGCTTTTGGCATAGTTTCTAAAACTGTTGAACTTTTCTGAGTAGCAAGGCTATAGAGTTTTCTGTTGTTCTTTAAAATAAATATGTTCATGACAGTGAGTTTATTATAATTAGCACCTCTAGTTACATTTCGAATGGCGACTGCCTTCCAGTGACACCATGTAAGAATTTTCAGCCCTGCCCACCTGAGCACACTAAGAGGATCGTGACTTTCAGATAATCACTAATGGTCATTGATTTAATCTATCACACTTTTAGAATGGTGCCTCCATAAATCCCACACACAATGGAGATTGGAACATTTCCCAGTAGGTGCCTGAATTCCCATGATTCTTTTTTTCCTTTTTTTCTTTTATCTTTATTGCCCAAAATTAAATATATTGATTGAATAAATATTGTGTTTATATTCCCATTTCCCTCCCCCCATCTTCCTCGGTGGGCACACTGGTCAATCCATGTGGCAAGAGGTTATGGATAGCACAGGAGGCAATAAGAATGCCCCCTGACCCCCGCTTTATGGATTGTAGCTGAGAGGGTAATGTCTCTGGGTAATCTCTCCCACCATGGCTCTTACAATCTTTCCGCTCCCTCTTCTGTAAATTCCCTGAGTCATGGAGGGTGAGTTTTAAGTCTGTCTTATTGTTGTGAACTTAAGAGTCTCTGTGCTTCTACTTTAAGCTGTGTTGGAAGTCACTGGTATCTGTCTCACTGACTTATCCTGGGTTCACTGATTGGCTGTGGTTATAGGTCTCTTTCTTGCCCCACCACTATCTCAGGTGTTTCTCTTGGGGCCTACACAATAGGCCTGGGGTGGTTTGTCTCTTTCTGGGATATCAACCTTCAGCCTGGGATTCATCAGTGGAGTTGGAATGACCAGAGATCTCTCGCTGTCTTCTGAAAAATACAAACAGAATCTCCATTGGAGAGTGAGATCAGTATAGGTTAAATGAGGCACACATTTCTAATTTGGAAAAATTCTATTGAGATTAGCCTTTCTGTAGTTCTCTGGTAATGGGGAGTTCTTGTTGGAGCCCAGTTTTTGGTTCCTGTAGGATTTTTCCCTAAGTCCCAATTCCAGGTAAGGGTTCCTTGTCACTGAGTGGATTTCTTGGCCAATTTAAAAGCTGTTGACCCCCCACAAGGTTTTGGCACCTCTTTTGGACCAGTGATCATTTCTTGTTCCGTTGATCTTTCTCAGAAGGTAGTGTATTCAGCCTTCTTCTCATGGCATCAGACTGTATTTTGTATCAGTCATCTCTGCTTTCTCTAAATATCATTGACCAATTTCCCCTGGCAGCTTATATTGTGCCTTCCGGTACTGCACCTGCTACCAACTGGGTACTGGTTAATGTTCTGGATCCTGCAGGGTCTCTCAGTGTTGCTTGATGTCTTTCCATGTTTTTTTCAGCAATAAGATCTTACCTTTGGCCTAGGATGGGCATTCGAGAGCTTTGACAGAAAACTGTCTTGTTTTGGGGACCTTGTAGGTCTCCTTGCTTCTCATTTACGTCCCAGATAGTAAGCTGGTTGGTGATAGAAAAGCATGCATTTCTCTGAGTTCATTCTAGTAAGTTCTCAGTCCTGAGGGGAAGTCATGAGAATCTCTGACTTTGTAGCTAAGTTGGATATAAATGTAAATAACTTAGGGTCCCATTCCTTGCAAATGGCCTTTGATGTCACAGTCTACACCTGAGGAGCCTGATGCCAATTCTGGGCAAATCACTTGCAGAATTCTGATAGTTTTAGGATTGCTTTATGTTGCTAGACAATTGGTTGGTATGGGGGAATAAAAAAACATACTTAAAATGACTTATTTATTTATTTGTAAACAGAGGGAAACAGAGAGAAGAGAGACAGAGAGAATTTGCACCTCGTATGAACATCAGATACATTGCACATGCCCCTTTGTGCAACTGTTTTTTTATGTGGTTACTGGAAGAATCAAACCTGGGTCTTTAGGCTGTACAGGCAAGCCCCTAACCACTGAACTGTCTTTGCAAACTAAAATACTATGCTTTGGATGTTAGAAGTGAAGACAACCGAAATGGAGAGAGTGACTGTATTCATAACTATTTTGAGGGCTTTAGTCAGAAACTGCTTGACTTGAAAGCACGTGGACCTGGCTTTGATATCCAAACACTTGTTAAAAAGAAAATTCCTGGAGTGGTGATATGCACTTGTAATGCTGCGGAGAGGTAGACAGACAAAACTTTGGGGCTTATTGGCCAGCTAGTCTAGCTTAATCTGTTGGGTTTCAGATCAGTGAGAGACACTGTCTCAAAACAAAACAAAACAAAGCAAAAAGATGGATGAACCTTAGAAACAACATCCAAGGATGCTCTCTGGCCTCAACCTACATGTGAACAGACTTGCAATAAACACCCACACATAGTACACACACACACACACACACACACACACACACACACACACACACACACATTCTCCTTGGAGTTGAATGTGACACAGATTCCTGGCCTTCCCAGCTCCATGACATTGAAGAAGAAACCAAGTTCCAAGGGAGCCTAGTGTGTGACCATAGCCCGAGAGAAAGGACTGGGGGGGGGGGAGGCATGCCCATCCTATAAATGGTATCCTCCTCTGAGGGAGAATGGTAAGGCTGATAACTCTTTGGGAGTTATCCTGGTGGTAGCACCTCCTCACAATCTCCAGAAACCTGGGCCACAGGGTGCACTGGGATAAAAGAAAAACAAAACATTCTGCCAGATAAAGCTTGTCTCAGCCTTTAGCCCGTGATTAACGCTCCTGACTGAAGGCCATTGAGAAGATGACTTTGTCCCTCATGAGAGAACGTTGAAAGTGGGTCAAATGGCCCTTCTTCTTTCTGTCTCATGAGGTGGACTCACATAATGGACAGATGATTACATTGTGTTCCAGAAGCTCTGAAATGGGTCAGGAAAGTCCATTAAATGCATAAGATGCACATTACTTCCAAGGCCACTGTGTTCAGACTGACATTTTTCTTGTTCTTCTATCTCTAAGTGATATCCAGCCATAATGCTAACATCATCAAAGTGTTCAGTGTATTCTTATAGTAGTCAAAAAGCTCAGGCTCCCCTGCATTTGAACATAAACCCTTCTGTTATAACATTCCAACACACACTAAGTCCAATGTTTAAATTCCTATGTCATAAAGGCTTTTTGTTTCCAAGAGATATGTCCCCTAGTTGCCATTCAAGTTTTTTGTTTGTTTGTTTGTTTCTTTGTTTTTGACCTGTAATTAGATATGTAGTTTCAGGGTGGGCTTGCATTCATGGAGTCTTGCCTACCTCTGTCTCCCAGGAGCTGGGATTAAAGGTTTGTGCCACCACATCTGACCTCTGAGTTACCATTCAAAAGGTAAATAATAGTAGTGGTCTCTTATCTGTCAATGATACTTTTGATACCCTGCTAACTTCCCAACTCTCCCTCCATCAATATTACCATTACAAAGTCCTCAGATATGAAAATATTTATGGCTTAGAAAACATGGAACATTATAAATTAGAGTTCTAAGTTGATTCTTCTTCCAGAGAATAAATTTAATGTAAATAATTAATTTATAAAATGATACTATCCTATTTATATACCTTTCCTTTGCAGAAATTTGTTTCACCTTTTGGGGTTGTATTCTCCAGGAGAAAAAGAATAGTCTATATGTTTCAGGGCACTATTAGAATATATTTTTTTAAATCTATTGAGCTGTTACTTCTTGTTACTAGCTACAAACACAGAATTGTTCCCTTCTCTAATGGAAAACCACAGAGAGAGAAGGTTCATTCTCACTTCGTTAGACAGCTAGTTAGGTATTGGCAAGCTTAGAGATCAATGGTGAGGAGGACTCCTTCATCACACACCCTTGTAGGACAAACTAAACAACAGCCAGCAATCATCCCCCCAAGACAGTCATGGAGAATACAGATAGAAACCATAAAAATTGCTGTTATCTGGGATAAGACACTTGACCAAATGCAACTCGTGGCAGGAAAGGATTTATTTTGGCCTGTACAATCATGGAAGACAGTCACTTCAAGATGGCAGGAAATGGCAAAATATGAGCAGAGGCTGGACATCTCTTTTTGCCACAGAAGGTGGAAAGGAACAGCAGGAAAGTGAGCCAGGCTCTGGCAATGGGGAGCTGTCTACAACAGCCCTATGCCCGCTTCCAATAGCACACCTTCTCCAGCAAGGCTCCCCTCCCAAATTGCCATCAGTTGGGGTCCAAGCAATCAGAGCATGAGTTTTATGGGAGACATGTGATTCAAGCCACCACAGGCCAAGGTTAATATTTCATTCTAATAGCAAAGCCTTCTCTTCTAGCCTAGATTGGGCCCTTGGATAATGTCATATTTTCAATTTCTTACATGACAAAATGCTTTCCCTATAGAAGGAAAGAGTTACTTATGATTTTTCTCTCCTTTGTCTCTCTCTCTTTATCTCCCTCTCTCTCTCACTCTCTCACCATCTAATTTGGTAACTGTTGGCTTGTTTTAGAACTCCAAACAGCTATCCCCTTACTTTTAATTTTCCTAACCACCTAACAAGGGAGAAACTAAAGCATTGTGGATATTGAGCAACCTATAAAACACCAGGGCAGTGATCAGGTGTATGTGTCACAGAGTGTTCCTGCAAAAAAAAAAAAAAGTGAGACAAAAAGTTATTGAATTACATTGTTTAATTTAAAGTAAGAATCCAGAGAAAATGAGAAATAAACAAAAAGAAACCTAGGTTATGGGCCTGGGAAGACTTCTCAGTGATTGAACATCCTTGCTTTCAAAGCATGCTGGCCCGATTCATTCCCCAGGACCTATGTAAAACCAGATCCACAACATGAGAAATGCCTCTTGAGTGTGTTTGCAATGGCAGGAGGCCCTGACACACCCATGTGCTCTCTCACTCTGGTGACACTCTGGTCACAAATAAATAAAAATTAAACAGGGATAGCAATGATTTCAGTGGAGACTATGAGTTTTACTACATTTCTCCACATTGTATAGCAAGAAGCTTTCTATAGGATGTAGCAGGAGAGCATTTCAAGATAAGATATTGCCTGCTCCCATGCAGCAGAAGGTTGCATTTCACTAATGCACTTCAATTCCCATAAATGAAGATGGGATCTCCTATCCATCTCTGCCCTGTTTTCAGGTTCCTAACTGGCATCCTTTGGTGTAGGAGGATATGTGCTTTTTTGTAGGTGGAAAGTGTGATATTCTCCAGAAACTTATGGGACATTGCACTGATAGGTATGATTTGTAATCTACAGGTTACATTTCCGCCAAGAAATATGGAAAATGAAAGTAAATTAAGAAATATTTATGGAATTAAAATACTTTAGATATATTTGCTCTGATTTCAACATATATATTACATATTTGATATACCTATATACATGTAAATGTCTATATCCCAAACATCACTACATGGTGGATCATAAGTACATACCATTTTAATGGTTCGGTCAAAGTACACTTAAACAAGCCAGGAATAGTGGCACATGCCTTTAATACCAGCAAGTTGGGTGGCAGAGGTAGGAGTATCTCCATGAGTTCAATGCCAGCTTGAGACTACATAGTGAATTCCAGCTCACCCTGGGCTAGAGTGATATCCTACCTGGAAAAAAACAAACAAAGAAGCAAAAAAAGTTTTTTTTTTTTTTTTTTTTTTGTTCCTGTTGGTTATATTTTTGGTTCTTTGTGTCCTTTACATGGTCGTTGTACTGAGATACGCCTCTCATCACCCACTAGAAAAGCTTCAGTCTTGACATCAGATGGACTGAACTTTTGATAAGCTTCTCCCTGACTTAGTTTCTGACATCCTTTTGTTCAGTATTTACTCTAGAACATTGAAATTGTAAATCTCTCCAGTATCCATTTTGTGATGTAATTTTTTAAATGCCTTCTAGGTTAGTTTTTTGTTGTTTATTTTATTTTATTTATGTTGAAAAATTCACGAGTGACCATAATGTCGGTTGGTCACATTCTATGTCATTACCCTTCTTTATCTCTCCTCCAGCCACATTCCACAAGGTCCCTCCAAGTTCTAGGTCATCCTTTCCCCATTTGCTTGGCTCATTCCCTTTGTCCTTGGTTTTACAATCTGTTTGTCTTCCTCCAGAACATAAGAGCCAAAGCTTTGATTTCTAGGCATCAAAGATGACAGGGAATCTCTCTGCTAGTTTCTGTGTGGGAGCAGGAACAAAGCAGGAAAGGGCTTCTTACTCTGTATGGTACACCTGCCCTATGGTCTTGAAGGTAGGAAGCCTGACACTCTCCCTTTGGGTGAAGCCAGTTAAGAAACATGTTTTAAGATACTTTCCCTAATGCAACTGTGACAGCTCAGGAGAGCTCCATAGATTCCCACCCCTTGAGTGGGAGGTGTCTCTAGTCAGAGCTCAAACCTAGATGCTAAAAGCTGATTGGTCAGGTATAGACCAATCAACTATCTCTCAAACTTACATTGGGGAAGTTTTAAGAAATCCCCTAAAACAAAGCCCAGTCTCTCTTATACATGGCATCCTAGAATTCTGGAGGACTTTCATTTTCCAGGTAAGACTCAAGATCTTCCCTCATGAACCTTTTGTTTTTTCTCAGGATAGGAGCCCCCTATTATCTTTCTCTTTCCTGACCGTTTAGTTAAACAACATAGATTTTGGCTAAAACCTCTTCTCAGTATTCTCCCCACGCTGATGGCTGGAGAACTCTGTAACTCCCGGTTTTACTTGAATAAAGTCTCCCACTGTACCTTAATATCTGGTTGTCTATGATTTTAATTCTTTAACTTTGTAGTTAAGAATTTGGGCACTCCTTAAATTTTGAGGTGCATTGGAATTTTTGCTGGGAATTATCTAAATTCTAATCCTCAGCTCACCCCACACTGCATAACCACCATAAAGCCTCTGCCCTTCTGTTTTATTGGAGTTAAGTTCATACTTAGTTTGGTCTTCTCTCTCTATTATAGTAGCTTTAAATATCTGCATCATTCCTTGCTTAACTGGTGCAAATTTGAATGTGCTGTTTAATTTCAAATACTTAGAACTTGATACAGTGATGTCCCTAACATGGGACATTGCCAGGACAGTTTCAGTTTTTCTGGCCATCAGATGAGATAATATATGCAATGTTTAGCATAGTACTTGAACATAGAAATACTTAGCAGCAATAATAATAGAATTTACTGTTATTATTATTGTTGTTGCTATTGTTTTAAGTATGCATTTTTAGTGAGGATGCTAACACCTTTCTCCCCCATGACATGGCAGGAGATCCTGCCTTAACAATGCTATTATCACAGCTCTTTCTCCTCAATTTGGAATGCTAATATCTCAGGTTCTTTACTCAATAACACAAATTCCTATTAATTAGGGATATTTAACTATCTTGTGAATTAATCGATTCCCTTTTTTTTTAAATTATATTTTGCCCACGCTTGGGCTCTTTCATCAGCAATTAACACTTCCTCTGTTTGGACTATCTCTGCCAGCTGATTAACACCTCTCTAGGAAGGACCCAGGAAATTGAACCATAGAGCTCCGCAAGCCAGAGGCTGCCAGCATTTCTCAGATCCACAGAGATAAAGATAACTGGAGAAACAGAGGTGCCTAATACACCATCAATAAAGGGCTGTGTTTCAATGATATCAAAGGTCCATCTTGGTCTTCTTGAGAAGCCATAGGAATGCAATAAGGCTAGATTAAATCTGCATTTCAACTATAGCATTTAAGAGTTCTTGAAATTTAAGAAGCAGTTGCTTTAAAATCTAGCTACACTTTGATGTATTTGTTGTTCAAGGTCTGTTAGCAAACACTTTTCCCAGGAACGTGTGGGGAGCATGCTAATTAGTTCTGTGAGCATGGAAGGGTAAGACTGAGATCCTGGAAACTATTGTGATGCTCCCCACACCCCATCTTTGTGTTAACTCTAGGCTTGAGTTTTATTGAAAAGGACCCCATCAAAGATTAGGACTGGGGAGTAAGTAAGTCATTTCATATTTGCTGTTTCTTTCCCCCTTCAGAAATATAAAATATACATCAAAGAAGTATTTTTGTCCCTGTCTTGCCTTTTGATCCTTTCTAGTCAAAGACTGATATTAAATAAATTTCTTTTGGTAGTGCTATTGAATTTTTTTTTTAAAGTCACATAATGTGCAGGAAAAGGGACATTGGAAAACAATGCATTTCCCATCTTTGAACACAGTTCAGACGAAGCAGCCAATTCTTCCATCAGCCAGATGGGTTCTCGGAAAACATTTCAGCCATGAGGGTTAGAGTCTCAGGGGAATTTGGGTAGCAGAAAAGAAGTGTATCCATATCTCTTCTGGGAGTTCTTAAAATGCTAGGCTCTCTGAAGTCAAGGGTGACTTCATGAAGGTTTTTAGAACATGCGTTTGTCTGGAGAAACTTCATATTCCCTGGAAGTCTTACGGGAAAACAGTGGTAAGTTCCAGTTATTTATTAGAATGGGAATAACACAGAAAAGGAACATGGCATGTAGTGAACCAGACTTTTGCTGAAAAAAGGAAATAAAATTTTCCTATGGCATTCCCTTACACTCAGGCCTCATTGGCCTCTGTAAAGTCTTTGAGATGAAAGGATTCGCTTGTATCTAGGGATAGTTATAGACCCACTCAGGCTTGGAGGGGCTTAATTAAAGCTCATTCAATCACTTGTGCCAGCTGGAGCCAGGCTTCTAGTGAAAGTGGAAATGAACTCTGTGTGGAGAGAGAATAGTAACTGGCTAAAACTTGTGAAGTGTTAAGCCAATTTTGATGGAGTTGTTAGAAGTTACCAAAATGAGGAAAGTGAGAAATTATAGCTTGCTTCTGCTGAATTAGACTTCAGCTCATTTTTCTAAGAAGACAGATACATGAATATATTTTTGAATATAACTATGAATTAAATCAAAGTACTATGTACAATGTACTATTTAGTTCTGTTGTGATATCCCTTTGCAATATAGGTTTCAGATGGCCCAAATAAGCTTAAATTTGACAATATGTGCTTCATTGAGAAATCTTTACTCAGAAAAATATTTGTCTCTTATTTTTTCCTATTAAAGCCTTTCCTTTCAGAGTGGTCTCTCATGGTGGTCATTTCCATACTAACAGCTTCCTGCAATGTTCTGCATTTATAAATGGATACAAAGTCACACTGATTTATCAACTAACTCAAAATTTTCCTTTCATCAATATAGCTTATAGAATTGACAAAGTACCTATCATTTGTGTTTGCTGAGTCTATTGTGATAATTACCCATGGAATCCATGATTTAGGCATATATACTGATCTTCCTAAGGTCTGTCTCTATGCAAGGCTATCGTGATCTGTGCTTTGACACCAGAGTGGCCCATTGAGAATCACAGAAACCTTCTGCAGGTGGGGCTTGTGGAGACATATTGGACCAATGAGGGCTGACACTTGGAAGGCTGTTCTTTTCCAAACCCTACACTTCCAGGAGAAGGTTTTTAAATATTGAAATGAATTTATACCTTCTTTATTTTTTAATCTTCTATTTTTATTGCACAATGTCGTAGTTAGCCACACGCCGCTGGGATGAATCTCCAAACCAGGCACGATTTTGGGGAGGAAAGTATTTATTGAAATAACAGATCCAGAGGAAGTTATGGAAAGGCTGGCCCCCCTTTCACAGATCCAAGCAGAGACAGAGGACCAGCACCTCCAGAAACAAGCAAGCACACTGTAACACTAACTCACATAATAACAGGATACTCAGACTTGAGTTCTGGCTACTCTTTTGCACATGTATCCCTAGAATTTTACATCCAATTTAGAAATACCTCAGGGCCAGACCCCAGGATGCGCAGGCTAAAGTGACCTTTCCTCCAGCCAGAAGGCTGGAGACAATTCATAATTATAATATATACAATTATAATAAATTTTATTGTGGGACATCTATTCAAACTATCACACATACTTTCATAATTTATTACATAAAACCATGTGTATGTATGGTAGTTAATATTTGATCCTCTTAAATTCATAAGCATTTTAAGTAAATGCTTAAGAATTTTTATGTATTTCACACACATATGTGTGAATGTATATATATATATATATACATTCACACATATGTGTATACATATGCTGTCATAGTCAGACATACAGCACTGGGATGAATCTCCAAACCAGGCACAGTTTATGGGAGGAAAGGATTTACTGAAGCTACAGATCCAAGGGAAGTTCCAAAATGGAAAAAAGAGATTGGCTCCTTCTCACAGGTCTCAAACAGAGAGAGAAACCCATCTCCAGCACCACACACACAACAGCAGACAGAGGGGGAGAGAGAGAAGATTTTCTCCCCCTCTATATAGCCTTAAGGTGGGTTCTTGCAACTCTATCCCAGACTTCTTGTCTTCCTGAGTCTCTGAAATTTCCTTCCTACACTGCCCTCCCAGAAAGTGATATTCACTTCTAGCTTCTCTGCACTTCTTTACATCCTGCCCCCTACTGAGAGGGCTGCCTTCCTGTCTCAGAGATC
>PVHP010001101.1:104218-115196 GCA_004024765.1 Zapus hudsonius
TATATATATATATATATATATATATATATATATATATATATATATATATATATATATATATATACATTTACATAGAAACACACACACACCTGGGCATATTTTCTTTATTTTTGATAGTATGAAAAATGCCAGTCATGAGTTATCTATGAAAAAGAAAAGCAGAAGGCTCTTTAGTTTATTGCTCTGATGCCACATAGCTTCATAACTATAATTGCAGACAGCAGATGCAACATACACATATAAATTTCATATATATATATATATATATATGTCAAGGTAATTAATGTTTTTATGTCATATCCATTACTTGGTGTTTGAAGCTTTTGAAATCCTCACTTCTAGTTACTAATAAAGTTTATAATAAGTTATTATAACCAAGAATCACTTCTTTTATATAAAATAATAGAATTTAAACATGTATCATACTGCTTTTGAGTTTCCATTTCTCAACCTTCTCTTATCTCCACTCCTTCCTTTATTTTTTGTGCATGTGCATGTGCATGTGCATGCATGTGTGTGTGTGTGTTGTTTGTTGCACTTGTGTGCATTATACACATGCATAAGTGTTCATGGGCATGTAGAGTTCAGAGGTCACTGTTGGGTGTCCTACTCAATTCATATTCACATTATTGTATCAGGCAGGATCTTGTCCTGAACTTAGAGCTTACTGATTCACTTATAGTAGTTTACCAGGAAGCTCTGGAGATCTTTTCTGCACTTCCCTAGTGCTAAGATGTCAATGTGTAAATAAGAACATCCAGTGCCTTTTGGTTCTGAGGTTATAAATTAGCATAATGTCCTCTGATGCTACTCATTTTGCTGCAAATGATTGGTTATCATTCTATTTAGTGGTTGAACACCATCCTGTGGTGTATGCATATGACACATCTGTTTCACTTCTCTTGATGGGGTTCCAGGTTGATTCCTATCTTAGTTGTGCAGAAGGTGTTCAACTTCCTCCTTGAGACACTGATTTCACTTCCGCTTCCTTTGGATATGGACTCAGGAGGGAATAGATGTGTTTTCAGTTTCTTGAGGGATTTCTATCCTTCTATCCAGTGACTATACTCACTGTATTCTGACAGCATTGTATTAGAATTCCTTCCCCCCCCCCCCACATCCTAACTGCCTTAGAGTTGTTCTCTTTGATAGTCATTCTAATTCTAGGGACTCACTTGGCTCATTCAGTGTTCTCTGCTTCCTGCCATGAGATCTGACTACCTGTTCCTATCCATGTTCCCTGCTCTTGCTACACACATGTAGATGATCGAGCTGATTTAGAGCCATGCCATGTTGACTTCCAAAACAATGATATAAATGAACTGATGAGTTTTCTTTTTCAGACATTTTTCATACCAATGAAGCATGAAGTGCCATGATTAATTCTTAGCTGTCATCTAACATGCCCAGGCATTGTTCCACATATTGTAACACTCTTCCCCCATGGAAAAACTTTACTCCCTAAGCTGGGAGCTTACCACACTCACATTTGGCTTTTTTGCTTCTTTGACTGGCCATGGTTTCTAACTCTCCACTGTTGGTTTGTTCACTATTCTGGCAAATTCGTTCCGGAAAATGACTCAGCACTATTTTTTTCTTGTGGCCAGACAAATTCCATATTTCTCAGTGTTTCCTTTAACCACACATACTTTAGAGAAGTCTCTTTTTCCTCTGATTCCTACTGTGATGACAGCACTCATTGTGTAACAGATGTGAGGACATTCTCTAATTACAATAGTTGTATATGTGTTTCTCTACACAGTATTTAATTTCAATTTCTCTACTTTCAGTTTAAAGCTTCCAGCTTACAAAATGAAATGTTTCTTATAAAAATTATTGTACATTTAAGAAAAGTCAAATAAAAGACAAATCATTTCAAAATAGTGCCTGCTGTGTCCAAGATGTTACTAATAGCTATTCAAAACATCTTCTTCTCTTTCCCAGAGGTACTGAACTACAGGTTCTAATGCATAATTTAAGAATAAGGTTAATTTTTTGTATATATCAGAAGCATATTTTTCCCAGAAATAATTTAATATATAGTGTATTTTCAAATCAAATCTAACATATAAAAGACCTTGATTTGCTGATAGATGTGTATATATTATATTACATTAACATATAGGTAATATGTAGGTGATTGATTTTGAGTGAATAGCATTATTTTAAAGTGTTGGCATCATGAGATTTTCTTTGCTTCTGAAGATAGGTTTATTAACATTCTTCTGTATTTTTCAGGGAACGGTGCTGTTCTGGGTGTTCTGGGAACCAGTGCTTTAAAGCATACAGTCATTCAGCATTATCAGTGGTGTCCTCTGAGTGATGGTACCAGTCACAGCAGGGAATCTGGGGACAATGGAGGCAGGAGGAGAGACCCACGCAGGCTGGAGCCTTGCAGGACAGCTTCCTGTGCCTTTCTGGATGTGCTGCTTTTTACAGTTCTGAACTGCTTTGCAGTAAGTAGCTGAAATAGCACATCTGGATCTCACATCTCCAAGGGTTAGAAGTGCAGGCTCAGGATGACAGCATGGCCTGTTTTTTTTTTTTTTTAAAGAGAACATAACTGTTTTTTTAATGTTTTTACTGGCTTAAAATTACATATATTAACACAATATGCTCAGTATCAAAGGTTCTTAGATAAAGCCATTGAATCCATGATGACATTCCCTCTTATTCATTAATTATTCTCCCCCCCCATGGCTTACATTCTTTCCACCCCCTCTTCTGAAAATTTCCCTGAGTCATAGTGGGTGAGTTTATATTTTACATAGTTATTAGGTTTTTAAAAGTCTGTAGATTTGTATTTTGGACAGTTTTGGACACCCTTGGTGCCTCTTTCCATTGTCCTTCCCCAGGCTATTTGCCTGCTGTGGGAACAGCTCTTTTGCTCGCCATGTCACTTCCCAAGAACCCCATCTACGTGGGAAAGTCCTCACTAACTATAGGTCCTCAGAAAGGCAACACCTTCCAAATGCTCACCAACCTAGCAATAATTGTCTCAATTGACTGATAATGATCTCACTCTCCGCTGGAGATTCTATTTGTATTTTTCAGAAAGCAACGTGAACTTGGGACAACCGAACTCCACCAAAGGGACATGACTTGATGGGGGGACACCCAAGCAGGGGACCATTCACCCCAAACTCACCATTTAGAGCCCTAATGCAACCTCTAAGGAAGTGAGATGGTGAGCAAAAGAGCTACTCCCATAACTGGTTTATAGGGAGTCACTGAACTATAGTCCCCACATGTCACAGAGGAAGAAAACTCAGCCATACCTTCCTCTTGTGAAGACCAACACCATCCTATAGCTCCCCCATTATTACTTCATCTAAACCAGGCTTACCTCTCAATACCATTATATGGGGGGGGTTAGAGGGTGAAATATGAATATTCAAGAACACAAATATTCAATCCATAACTGTGCTACTGTCTCTAAACCACAGACCACTGAACATCCCAAAATGCTTGAAGGAAAATTAGGTTTTGTTCTAGGTTAAGTCAATGAGCTATTTAAGAGTAGGATTGATCAGCATAAAAGTCAGTATCCTTTGTTCCTAATTTGGTTTTAGCACTTTCTCTCTGCTGTGTAAGCAAGTCACTTACACTCTTGGTCTCCATTCTGCTCTTTTAGATATAAAATTATGGAGTTTGGGTAGATGAGTTTATGGCTTCCTTCCAGCTTGAAAATACCAAGATTTTCTGATAAAGATAAGATTTCTTCCTTTGCTGAAAGAATATGCCATGATGAGCTTATAATTAGAAACTGGACTAACTTGAAATTTATTGCTTTGCTGTTGAAAAGCTTTGTGCAAAAAAAAAATAGTTGTCACATGAATTTTCAGTTCCTCTCTAGCACAAAATTAGCAAGATGGAGAACTTTCACCAGTTTCTACCATAGATCTTCATACTGAATACTACCTGATTTTGCCCTGTATATTTAGGGAAAGTCAGACATTAGTACATTAGCTCATGTTTCACTCAGTGGCTTCTAGTTTATGAAACGCTGTTAGAATCCTTTTTAGGATGTTTCCTACATTGAACCGAACATCCATGTTGGCTGAAAAATATTATCCCAGCCCTCCAGCTCCAACTCTACACAGTCTGAAGCTGAAGCTGAAGGTGGGTACCTTATATTAGGTACACTGTGAACCTTCTCAGCCATCTGGCTTTTTACATGGGGCATTGTTGTCTTTATAACTATGCTTGCCATGGAAGGGAAGTGCTTTCTCTATACCTAGAATTGTATAACACTGCCAGGTCCATGAACTATTTCTTTATATTTTTATTATAAGTATATACATTTTATGAGCAAATCTTGTGAAGGTGTCCCCGTTTCCCTCCTCTCTGTCCCCTACCCACTGGGGTACTTCCTCGGTGCACATTCTGGATCTGGCAATAGGATAGGGGTTATGAACTGCACCAGAGATAGCCAGTTTTTCTTTCTTTTTTTTTCTTCCCCCTTTGTGTATTGTTGCTGAGGGGGGAAATGTCTCTGGATATTCTCCCCCACAATGGCTCTTAAATTCTATCCACCCCCTCTTCTGCTCAGTTCCCAGAGTCATAGTGGGTGAATTTTAAGTCTGCTTTATTGTACTTAAGATACAGATCTTAAGTATTTCTGGATCTTTGCCCTGGGTTATGATTGGTATCATTGCTATCTGTCTCCTTTGACCTTTCATGGGATTTCAGTCTTCCTGTGAGGTCTTCTGTTTGTCTTGTCACTTTCTTCTAGGTTTCATTTGGGCCCTGTGTGAAGGCTAGGTGTGGTTTGTCTCTTGCCAGGATATCAGCTTTCATCCAATGTCTTATTGGTGGAACTGGGTTGTCCCCAGCTCTCTCAATGTCTTCTGAAAAATACAAACAGAATCTCTATTGGAGAGTGAGATCATATAGGTTAAATGAGATATTGCTATTTTGGCTAGCTCCTAATGGGTGTAGCCTCTCTATAGCTCTCTGGCAGTGGAAATTTCCCCGAGGAGCCCAAGATCTTAGTCCCCATAGTATTTCACCATGGAACCCAGTTCCAGTTAAGAGTCCATGAAATATATATATATATATATATATATATATATATATATATATATATATATATATATATATATATATATATATATATATATATATATATATATATATGAGAGAGAGAGAGAGAGAGAGAGAGAGAGAGAGAGAGAGAGAGAGCACTCCAGGGTCTCCAAGCCACTGCCAGCTCCAGATGCATCCAACACCTAGTGCATCTAGTATTCTGTGAGTACTGGGGAATGGAACTTGGGTCCTTAGGCATTTCTGGCCTGTGCCTTAACCACTGCGTCTTCTCTCCAGCCCAGTGCCATGCATTTTAAGAAAAATAAAGATATTCTGGAATCATCTTTTACATTGCTACAATGGTCTGTTACCAAACAATATGGTTCTATCTCATCATAGTATTATTAATTAACTGCTGAGAGTGGGGTAGACATACATGGACATGTATAAAGCATTTTTAACATACTTATTATCCATAATTAGATACACAGTATGAGCAAGTCTTGGGATGGTCCCCACATTTTCTTCTGGGCCCCCTCCTCATTGGACTTGCTAGACCAGACCATGGCATAGGTGATTATGGATTGTATGCCAGACCATGGCATAGGTATGGATTGTATGGATTCCTTTGTGTATTGTTGCTGAGGAGGGCAATGGTTCTGGATATTCTCCTCCACCATGGTTCTTACAATCAAACAAAGTGATTTTTAAAATTTAATTTACTATTAAGTTATGGTTCTAATAAAATACATAAATATGTGAAAATCAGCAGTATTAATATATAAGGACTATTTTAAATCGATTTTTGTTTTGTTTTGCTTTTTGTTTTTCGAGGTAGGGTCTCACTCTAGCCCAGGCTGACCTGGAATTCTCTGTGTAGTCTCAGGGTGGCCTTGAACTCATGGTGATCCTCCTACCTCTGCCTCCCCAGTGCTGATATTAAAGGCATGTGTCACCACACCCGGCTTAAATTGATATTTTATTGGCCAAAATAAGATACATTGCATTACTAAATATTAGGTTGGTATCCTTCATTCCCTCCTCCCTCTCCCCAATCTAATGTGTATCCTCCTCGGTGGGCATACTGGGTCAATCCATTGGTTAGGAGCTTATGGACATCCAGGTCCCCTCCATCTTGTGTATTGTTACTGAGGGGGGCCTTGTCTCTGGATATTTTCCCCCACCTTTGCTCTTACAGTCTTTCTGCCCCCTCTTCCTCTTAGTTCCCTGAGTCATGGTGGGTGAGACATTTTCTAACATAGGATTTTAAAAAAATTGGAGGAAAAACCTGAAAACTAGGCTCTGGAGATGGTCAGCATTTATCAAACTTGCCTGAAAAGCCCAACAACAAGGTTCAATTCCCCAGTACCCACTAAAGCCAGTTGCCCAAAGGGTCACCTGCTTCTGAGTTGAATTGCAGGGGACTGTGGACCTGGTGTGTCCATTCTTTTTCTTTATCCCCCCCCCTCTTTCTCTCTCTTTCAACTTGCAAATAAATAAATAAAATATTAAAAAAAAAAACCCTGAAGTGGTAGCCATCAAAACAACTACACAGTTACTCCAGTGATAATGAAGAACTAAGGTTTGAATGTGAAGGGTTTTAAAAGACTAGGGTAGAAAGGTTATGACATGAGCACCCATGGCATCATTTTTGTCTTAATGACATCCTGTCTGGGTCTCAGCACTGAGGTGAAATTGCAACCCTTGAAAGAGGAGGAGGTGTACTCTGACAGGGACACACATCACCCTTTCCCCAGCCCTCGGCTTTCTGTTTCAGTGTTCTGTCCTCCAATGTCAGAATGCTGTGGGCATTAGTCAGGCATATGTGGTTATGTGAAGCATGTAAGCTGTAATGTACTTGGTGGAGAGGAAATTTATTTTTACACTTCTCTTCCTAATAGTCATAAATAATTAATTAAGCTTTAGTCTCCTTTGGGGTAAATTCAAAAAGACATTTTGAAGACTTACTCCACGTACCATGAAATCTAGCTCGTGGCATTCTCAAAGCAGTGTGTCTGAGAGCTTCTTTCCACTTTGACACTGTTTTCCATTAAAACTCGTATAAGGAGGAAAAAGGCATAAAAACGTTTGTGGGTTTTCTGAATGGAAATGCCACAGGAGAATGATCTCAGTTATGGAAGAAACTACTCAAAATTCTGGAGAAGTCTTAAAAGTCATTTTTTTCTTGTTTTTTTTTCTTACATGTTAAAAAAGGGTGGGTAGAAAAAATTTAAGTATTACATAATAACAACCTTTCTATTTTGCTGGATTTCAAATATTCTTTTCCTTCATAAAATAATTCTATGTAGGTACATGAACCATATATTCCTGAGGTGTAAAAACCAAAGATGATTTTTTTTTAATCTCTAGTGAATTTTTCAGTCTAACCTACGTTCATGTGACCTTTAATATCTTCTAAACTATTCATGATGAGTGATAATTCTCAAGAGAAGTGAATGTGGTTCTCGGTAATTCCTCTCTCTAAATACCATTCATTTCAAAGATATTTACAGAATGTTGGAGAGGAAGCAGAGGGAGAGAAAATGAAAGGCAGTTTCACTTCTTCAAATTCGTGTTCACAAAAGACACGGGTCTCTCCTTTCCCACTCCAGAAATAACGAAAAGTTCCACAGCGACTGCACACATGCTTATGCAAAGATTGGGACTTTCTTGTCTTCTGAGATGCTTCCTCATTCAGTGAGGCTGTTGTCTGCATGTTTTGTTCCATGACACCCCTTCCCCCCTTCCACTGGTCCAACTTCCATTCTGATATCTCTCTGGGTCTGTGCCACATGGCAGCAGAGTTATTCATGGTTTTCTTAACTTTCAAACCTGCTCCAGAGTGTCCATTACCTAAGGTTCAGTGAGTGAAACATTCATGCCTCCATATGTCCATGGTGTTGTGAGAGAGAGAGAGAGAGAGAGAGAGAGAGAGAGAGAGAGAGAGAGAGAGAGAGAGAGAGAGAGAGAGAGAGACACCCAGGGCTTCTAGCCATTGAAAGTGAACTCCAGACTTCCAGACTCATAAGTCACTTTGTGGTGGGTCTCTCTTTATTTGGTACTGGAGAGTCAAACTTAGGTCATTAGACTTTACAGGCAAGCACCTTAAACACTGAGCCATCTCTCCAGCCCCCACAAACTCAATGTTCTTAATGGTCAATAGAGCAATGTTTTTCTAAGAAGGAACTATGTATTTTATATTACAGGAACAAATGTCATAGTATCTCTAACAGTTCACAAAGTATTACATCAGTTTTACTATTGATGCCATTTGTAGAATCTGATACTGAAGTCTATATATAAACAATTTTAATATTCCCTCTAGTTACTCAGTATTTATCCTGACATTTGATATCAAAGTTCTGCACATTTCCATGAGTTACTGAACATCACAGGGCTGTGAGTGCAATATGGTTAGGTAAAGAGTGAGTGAAGGAGGGAGAAAAGGAAATAAAAGCGTGAGGTAGAAAAAGAGGTCATGCCATAAAAGGGAGTAGCTGGATGTCTGCGATTTTGGTGACTCACAATATATATCAGCTTTGCCTCGTGTCTCTGAAGATTATTACTTATTACTTGTATGGATAGGTAAGACCTGCTGTGTGTGTGTTTAATTCCACAATTGTGAGTGTATGTGTGCATGCATTTAACTATGCGAATGCATCTCTCTCTCTCTCTCTCTCTCTCTCTCTCTCTCTCTCTCTCTGTGTGTGTGTGACTATTTCCTAATATTTTGAGCTGACAGCAAAATGACTTTTAGATTAATTAGTGGCTGGGGTTCCGACTAAATGGAATGACAGGTTTCTGCAGGAGTGACCCCAAAAGGGACAGCCAGAGGTACAATGAAAAAGAAACTCATATGAATGTGTGGTACAAAGTTTATTACTCAGGGAACATTCACAAAATTGTTTTTCTCTACAGGGATTTTATGATGCATTGGCTTGTAACTAACTGCCCCATTCATTTAACGCTTGGGACAGCTGCCTTCTCTCTCTTAGAAAGGGGTTGGATCCCCAAGAGAAGTTAAAATGGGCTTTCTTTACATTACCATAATAAGGCTTTTTGTAAAATAAACCAAGAGAAGAATCCACAATTTGCACCATTATATTATTTTACTTCCCAGTCGTACTTACTTAATAAAAAGGACAAAATATAGAAGCTCTTATGTTATTACCATTTGCCATTCTGAAGTCAATGTTTGCTTCTCCTTAATTGGGAGCACATTTCTATTGATTCATTGGAGTACAGATTCTGTCTAAAATCTTCAACTGCATTAGCAGTTGCATTTGTAGCAGAAAATAGAGTTCTCTGTGTTTACTTACCTATTACTAGGAACTTTGAAGGCTAGTAAGAAAAATATGAGTTAAAATTGAATAGGATATTAATCAGTACATATAAGACCAATTCAAATGAGATAATTTTGCTGTTATTTTTCTTTCTTTTGGGGGGAAATTGTTGATAAACTCAAAATGGTCACTAGAGGCTAGGCATGCCATTTTATTTTTCTTCAGCTTTTAATCATCTTACCTTGTTTATACTTTAATACATGTGTATGACCATACGGATATTTTTACACAAATGCAAAAGCTTGCATTTTAAGAATTCAAGACACAATGAAGGATGGAACATGCCTGCAAGCTACAGGATCAGCTTTGGTTTTCTGTAGCAAAATTTGTAGACAATCCAGAAAAACTCAGATATGTGAAATGCCAAAAAGCACAAAACAGAATTCTACCTTTCTTTTTTTTAAATTTTTTTATCGTCCATAATGAGTTACAACATTTAGTGGGCAAACAATGACCATGGAGGAGGTTATCTGCCTTTCTTTTTCCTACTCTGTCATGATTTCCTTGTCTTACTTCTTGTTCTTCTTCTTTGTTCCTTACTTTTCTGGTCATCCTACAAGCTCATAAACTTTGATTAT
Organism: Zapus hudsonius; assembly: GCA_004024765.1. Taxonomy (NCBI): domain Eukaryota; kingdom Metazoa; phylum Chordata; class Mammalia; order Rodentia; family Dipodidae; genus Zapus; species Zapus hudsonius. The sequence goes on from PVHP010001101.1 coordinate 114,168, forward strand.
GAATATATGAATAGGCTGGGGTCTCCATGAAGCCAGTATTTAAAGGAGTTGAGATGTGGGCACTATAAACAAAGAGTAGTCACACTTCTAAGATTATCGTTTTTATCCTTTAAAGCTCTTCTTCAAATTGTTTTTTATGGAGCACATTAAATTTTTTTATTTGGTTTCTGACACTTTTAGAAAGAGTCCTTCCATCTTTATATATGAATATTGGCAGTCGAAGGGGTTTTCACATAATGCTTAAGACAGTTGTTAAAGCTAAAATAGTAGCTAGAGCAAAACTTGTATCCTTTATTCCCAGACAGACTGGCTTTGTGAGTAGCTATTTCTGTTACCTTTGATGACTTTTGTATCACTTATTATATCTACTTCAGGCTTAGTCCTTGCGGTTTATGCCAAAACAGCCATACTGAAGTTAGTAGTGATGGCAAACTTTAACTTTTTAACCATCTAAAATTCAAATATTAGTTCCTCATAACAAATTATTAATGGGAACTCTGTTATAGAAAATCTCCATTTTCAGACTGTTTTGGCTCTGATAAAGTTTACTTTTTACTTTTGGAATTTCAAGACTGCTAGAAGAATGAACAATTTTCTCTCATTATTTTTATAACCTACTGAAGCCCAAATATCTTAAACTAAAATTCCCAATATGTCTTTATATTTGTGCTCTTGGTGGAGATTTCTAGGGAGGAGTAAGTAAACAGTTTATGTAGTACTTTAGAATGATGCTTACAAATCAGCTAAAGTGGGAATTGTATCCATTATCTAAAATCTCATTAATTCTGGACTAACATTTATAAAATCTGGGACCAATTAAAATGATTGTAGTTTTATTTCCCATTTAATTTCATGCAAGAGTTTACTGGGTTTTCATATACCAGAATATTTGCTAAATTATGAAAATATAAAAGTGAAAACTAATTCCTATCTTTATATTCTCATGCACCTAAGAGAACAGCAAGGAAACGCATGCATCACAATGCAAGGATTCAAACCTTCAAGGTTCATCAGAAGAAAACTCAGAGG